>JAULBZ010002148.1:0-19556 GCA_032360805.1 Neoturris breviconis
TGAGTATGTTCAGTGTGTGTCACTTATCCATTTGACATAGAAATTGAAAATTTTACCAAAAAAGGTGATTATGTACCAAGACAGTGGTAAAAGTGACATGAATCGAATCTAACGAGAACATTTAAGGATGAAGGTTAGTGAAAGGTATTTCGCACTTTTCGAATATTTCGTTTCGCCAATTACAAACAGATTTTTGCGAAACAAATTACATTTTTAATGTCACTTCACTTCACTCTTTCGCCTATTAAATTTAAGTATCCGATATCAATCACATAAGTATTTGAGACAAAATTGAATTCGTGTCGAATCCGGTGATGAAATAATAAAATAAAAATGACATAATTTAGCGACGTTCCCATGTCTTTTTAAAGTACAAATATTTGATTTTACACTGTTTAAATAATATATCCCCGTCATATAATCACTGTAAAGTCATACTCATAACTATAAGTCATAAAAGTCATACTCATAACTAAAAAGCTGGATTTCCATTAGCGTAAAATTCCGCGCGGAATGCAAATGAAGACATTCCATTGGTAGAAATTGACGTCGACGTCAATTTCTGCCAATGGAATGTCTTCATTTGGATTCCGCGCGGAATTTTACGCTAATGGAAAACGGCCTTTAGTCGTACGTCGTACTTATAACTTTGTCATACTTATAAGTGAAATTTTCAATAAAATTATGCATGGCACAAACAAGCAGAACGTACATAATATAATAGAAATGCTGTGAATTCAGTGATGATTAAATTCTCCAGACAATAAAAGCATTAAACTAATTAAATAGAAACAGCGCAGGGGTGATGTTTTTATTCAACGATGGAGAGTCTATCTTAATAAATAAGCTCTCCTTCTATTCCAAGACAAAATTAATGTTCGAATTAGCTATTACACTAAAATTTTCTAAATTAGAAACATAACTGTAATATAGTAAGTGATCTTTAAAGGTACAAAATCACCCTCAGATTTTGTTTTCAATTTTTTTCTTCTGTAGTCAAGATGAAAGTTCATATTACTACTAACATATTCTGAAGATTTTACTCCATAAGAATGAATATTAGTGGATTGATTGAGGTCGTAGGAAATTATGTATTTTCTATGCTCACTGTGTGGCAGCCATCTTGTTTGGCCAAGCATTTTCTTTTTTCAGAGAAAAGAATTGCTGGTTTTGCCACTTCTTGACATTTTTAGGCTCTGAAATTTTCTAAGTATATTCAGTGTGTGTCACTCATCCATTTGACATAGAAATTGAAAATTTGACCAAAAAAGGTTATTATATACCTTTAACTGCGGTGGACTGGGTACCAGTATTACTCAATATTACTTAAAACTGAAATACTTAAATGTCAGAAACTCGAACCTTAAAGTGACGTTTAGTTTTGCCAATATAGGATGCGTTGCAGCAATCACACGTGAATTTGTAAGCGATAGCAGATTGGAGCTCCTTACTAACTTTATCTTTAAAACTGAAAAAGTTAGCTAACTTACAAGCTGATGTAAATACGAAGTTAATCAAACAACATGGTAAACTTTCTCTAACAATCTTGGATAAGCGAGACCTAGTTTACAGTGAAAGTTTACCAAAGTAAGGTAGCAAGATCACAAGTTTGTTTCTTTTCTACCGATGGAATGATTGGTTTGATATATTTTATTAAAGAACTTTATAATACACTTGTCAATGAAGGTGGAAGGATAACCATTTTTACGAAATACAGATTTTAGTAGATCTAGTTCAAAGTGAAAATAGGAAATTGTATACACGTCACTAAAAGTGGGTTTTCTAAAACAGATGTGACAAAAGCAGAATTTTCTCTACGGATTTTTATGTCCAAGAATGTTAACATTGGTTTCGGTTTCTGACGAAAACGAGATATTTTTGTGACGGTTATTTAAATAAGATTTAAACAATTCAAATTGATCAGGTGACGAGAAAAGAAAAAATGATGGCAATTTTTCTTTGCTGACGTCAGCATTTTTCTGATGACGACATCACAAAGATTTTGAAATAGGCATATTTAGCCCAAAATCACTACATTATTAGAACTACGATTAAAAGAGTTCTACAATACATTTTTCTATTCTGTTTTCAGTTTTGTTGTTCTTTTAATATAGTTTCCGGGGTTTTAACAGCAACATTGCAAAATACTATAATTATCGTCCGGAAATCTGAAAAAAAATAAAAATTCGGGAGAAACAATTTAGTCATGTAACCACATTTTTCAGAAACAATTCTTTTGTGATCATATGTAATCTAACAAAGTTTCATGTTGTAAGTAATACTCAAAAAGAAGTTATTATATTATAGGTTTTTGGCGATTTATATAGGGTTTCCCCATTTCCCCCAAAAACTCGTTGTATTCCCCCAGTCCATTAAGCTAGAATCGTGAAATTGCTGCATTATTCGCGCAATACCTCCAGAGAAATTGCTACACTATTTTTCTTGAAAATCGTATTTTTTGTAAGGTTTAACTTAACTCTATACCTACCAGACCTTTGAGGGGCTCCGTATTACCAGGAGCCCCCTCCCCCATCCTCTCTATAATTCTAAACGGCTCATAGTTGAGCTTTCAAACTTTACACACGTATAGTCTATTATAAATTGTACATTTAAACATTTAATTTATTTTGCTTAAATCAGCATTTTTATTGATGACGTCATTAAAATTAGTTGCCATACATAGCAAAATGTCATTGTTTCTAGTTTTTGTTAGGCATATTATTTTTTATTGTAACTTTCTACATACGTATTCCATAAAATAAGATACTTTTTCTTGTCAAAAAAAAATTATCTGACGGCAGTGAATTTTGCTAATAACGTCATGAAAAAATAATTGCTACACCCAGTACCAAATTTGGGGTCGCTATTGCAACAAGCTCTTTTTCAGAATCATAATCCTAGATAAATTTGAAGAAAAGTCACAAAATTTCAGGTCAAAAAGATAATTATTAGGAGTTATAACAACAAAAATTGAGAGGGGCGGGTAGCCTCTGGTAGAAATAGGGTTAATTATTGGTTATGATTACGGTATGTTGATGCTTACGGTATGGTTATAGTTACAATGTATATAGCTACATTATTGTGCCGATGAGTCAGGAGAGTTTTTATTGAAAAAGTGTGATTTATAAGTTACGGCAATGGGAAAAGAAAGACAGCTAATGAATAATAATCTAGAAGAAACTTTTCAAAGGCCCAAATTTTTGCGGGCACATTTATTTGCGGTTTTTCGCGGTTTTTGTACAAATCCACAAACTATTCTTCAGCGAAAATCGTAACTGTTACGGTCATGTCCACCCAAGAAAATAAACTCTCGTAATTTTTTGTTTTTAAATCAACAATGCTAGAACGAATCAATTTCCTTTGTCCGATCAAGATGTTCTTTTTATTTACAACGAATAACTCTGAAAGCAAACAGATTGCTGTTCTGATTGTGAATGGGAGCAAAAAATACACACAAGGACTGCTTTTGACTCTCGACTTATTTGACGAAGAAAATTTTCGAAGAATTTATTTTTGCAAATTTCCAGTTATGGTAGATCTCGTGAGTATTTTCCTGAACAAAGAATACAATGTGAAAGTCGAACTCTTGCAAGAAACAATGTGCAGAATAAGCGGATAAATTGTTCATTTTCACGTGCTTGCTGTCTATGGATGTACGAAAATAAGAATATTGACAGCTGATGTTCCAAGTATATAGAAAAAAAGAACACGAAAGAATTCAATTCTGAAACGTGATCTTTTTGGCCATCTGCACAAATTACTTCTCACGAGATTTTCCATTGTTTTGTCTTAAAGATTTGTGCTTTTATCCCTATTCATACTAGGCTTTTTTTAGGCTGTTCAAAACTAGGCGATTCTGACCCCCCTCCCTCCCCCTGGAGATCTCCGGGTACGACCACCAAATTTTTCTTAATGGCGTCATTTTGTTTTAACAAAATTCTTCTTGTTTTCAAACCTAAAGATTGTTAAAAATAATCTGAAAAAGTTGTCTACGATAAAAAAAACTCTAAACATTTCAGCTTTATAGCGCATTCCGATCAAACTTTATAAAATGTAATGGGCATGTAAAAATGTAATCGTTTTGTAACACGCAGATCATTCCTTGTATCTTCTTTTAGTCATCGATCAGGCGGTATCTCGTCTCTTACCTCGTATCCTACTCTTTCGCTTCACTTTTGGTTCGCCAAATTGTCTTAAGAGTATACAATATCGGAAGTACGACGGAGGAAATGTTTTGTCGTTTTGAAGCTGTTCCGAAATTTGAAAATCAGAAGAATTCGGAAATAGGGCGCTAGAAAAATGCTACAAACAGAAGGGCGTTAGGTCAACGAACTTGCAATGGATTGGTTTCTTTGCTACGAAGGAACCAATCCATTGCAAGATTGTTAACTTAGTAGATTTTATTTTTGAGACAGTACCTACAGATGTGAGCAATTTTGTGTATTATTTATTAAAATAATTATTACTATGGCAACTGTGCATTAAAACTATCTGGATTCCAAGGGAATGTTTATCAGAAAATTGATAAAAAGTAAAAGGTAAAATTATGAGTCAATTTGCGAATTTTGACGAACAATATACAAATAAAATAATAATAAAATAATACAAAATAGACCTTGAAATCCTAACACAACCTCAATAATTTTTACCGTTAATTTTTACCCCGTGTATAAGCCACCATTTTCCAAATATTTTTTTTAACCCCGTGTATAAGCCCTCCACCCCCCCCCCCCAAAAAAAATAAAATAAATAAAGAATAAATAAATAAAAATAAAAAAGGGTCTTTGAAAATATAAGCCCATGGGCTTATTTTCGAGGTTTTACGGTATTCTGCTGTTTCTAGCAGTCTAATACCCAGGCCCATGAAACAAATTCGAATTTATGTGACATTCGTCTTATTAATCAAAAGGTGAAATTTCAAAATTTTACACACGAATTTTAAATTGTCTTATATATTTGTTACCAAGATTGTCAAGCTCGTTCCCAGCCCCTTTTTAATTTTTTTTATTTTTTTCGGACCTTATAGAAAAGACGTCTTTTCTATAAGGTCCGAGAAAAATAAAAAAAAAGTCAAAAGGGGCTGGGGACGAGCTTGCAAGATTGTATAAAGAAATACTTGTTTAAAGTCAGCAGTAAAGGTAACACGGATTTGATATTTCCTATAAATTGTTTACAGTGCATGCATTAGAAACTGCATATAAAATTCACTAGTTACCAACCTCATTCGCAGGGCATTTTCTGAAACACTATAGAGAGCCTGAAAACAAGGTTGTTTGAAAAATAACTAAGTATAAATGAACTAAAATCTAAATAAGCGCCCAAACAGTGATGTTCACGCCCAAACAGCGATATTCATGCCCACTGATATACGTACGGTACACCCTTTAAGGGAAGAAATTTCTGGGATTCTCCCTCCATTTGCAGAAACAAAAATAAAAAGAAATAAATTCTGCAGAATATTTTTAACGCAGCAAATTCTTCTCTTAAGGTACCTGATACGTACTAGTCACGGCGTGAAATACTACTGAGTACGGACATACACTTCTCTCTATATACGCACTGTGCATAAAACAATATATGCATAGAAATAAGCCGTATTTGGTGGTATCTTTTACCGTATTCGGTTGGTTTTCATGTCGTGACCGTCACGAACTTGTGACGTAGTTAAAGATCGTCATTAACAATAAAAATTGTTTTATGCCATTGTATAAAGTTGTAGATGGCAGCGTTTACATGGATATGTATATAAAAAATTCAAACTGTTTACAAATTCAATACTATTTACAAGATAACTCGTGTAAGGTTCGTGTGTCATTATGCTGAACTCTGAATAACTCTATTGCGCATGTACGCAGTAAAAACTTTAGCCGACAAAAGGAACTGTTTATCTGTTTATATGAAAATCTCGTACCAATCTTGTAGACCTAAATAAAATTCGTACCGGTGTGAGAGTTTTACCAAGTAAACCCGGTATAAATCTTAAGTAAACAGACACCGTAGTGAAACAACACAATGTAGGTTCGGACTGATGGTTTATATCCACAAGGCGAAACAAAAAGTCAAAAGAAGATATTTCCATTGGTAGAAACTGACGTCACGAAATGTTTCGCTTAGTAGAAATCAACATTAAACAACTGTGGAAGAGTGATCTCTGATTATAGTTTCCAGCTTAAAAGCTTGTAATTAAACTCAAACAACACTTCTACACAGGTGATATCAGCCAGTTAAAACTATTCTCAAGCTTAGAAAGTTTATGGTAGATATTGAAAAACTCATAGAGACTCCTAGACCAATGGTCAAACAACATCCAAATAGATCCAAAAGCACTTTCTCAATATAGTTTTACCACAGTGTGCATAGTGGCTGATGAGTATGGAGCAGAAAAGTTTTTATAAATTTAAAGAAAAGAATAAAATGCACAAGATTATGAAAAATCTTTTCAAAAATCCTTGTTTGGAATATATTAGTTATTAGAATTCCTTAAAAGCAAACCTGAATATATAACTGCCGGACATCACCTGTGTAGGAGTGTTTTTGCGTACTTTAAAACACTCATCCACAGGTGAAATCCGGCAGTTATATTCAGGCATTATAAGTCATAAATTAAGTGAAAATAAAATAAAAAATCTACTTAATATCAAAATAAATACAATGAAAGGGAATCTAGTCAGCTACCATGCACTAAGTGAAACATTTTGCGCGAAAGAAGACATTAGCAAAAGTTTACACGCGCCTATTGTAAATCCACCTTCACCAAAGTCCACCAAAGGTAAGGGAGAGGAAAGGCGTAGTACCCACCCTGTACTGGTGTGAAAGAAAATCAGGCATAAACTAAAAATGAAAAAGAAATTCCAAAAGTAATCCCCATCCTAAAAACATTCCAAGAAATTTAAAGAGTATAACCTAATATCGTGATAAACTTTCCAAAAACAATGTTGAGAAGCTTGAAAGTGTATTTTTTCGAAGTCGATTAACCAAAGATTTTCTGTGGTAAAGCTGCTTTTAACTTTCAATAGGGAAATCGCATGACAACACTGCAACACCTGCAGCAGCCCTAGGTGTTTCCATTGGTAACGCCTCGTTCCAACTATCAGTTGTCGGGTCGTAATATTCAACAGTATTCAAATAAGACGGTCCATCGATACCCCCAATTGCAAATAAATAACCACCGTATGACGTCATACAACACCCATCACGTGAATATTTCATAGGACTGACGTCACGCCATTCATTCATACGTGGATCATACATCTCGACAACGTTCGATCGTTTAGCACCGTCAAAACCACCTGAAAAATATTAATTCAAATGAGAAATAGTCTTCAAAATCTTTAACTAAAAACTACAGATACGCTTACAGAATGAGGTGAATTGATTGGTTCGTTCGATATGAAGAAACCGTACAAGATCTTCCATTCAAATTATAGTAAGATGGTTTTAAACAAGGTATTTGTTACATTAGAATAAGTATGTGTTAGAATTGCTGAAATGAGGTACTCATCTCATATTATGGAGATTGGCCGAAAATTATTGAAAAAGATCTCCCAGGTAGGGTATTTTTGTCCCCAACCCCCTGTGTAACAGGTTGCTGTTGTTTTCAAACTACTCACCAGCTACATAGAGAATTCCATCAAGTACAGCACAGCCGATTCCAGCCCTGGTAGTATTCATGGGAGTAATATATGTCCATTTGTCTGTCAGTGGATCGTAACATTCACATGAATCTAAGAACGCCATACCATCATTTCCACCAACTACAAATAGACGATGTTCCAAAGATGCAACACCTATAAAGCGACATATTTGTACGTTTGAAGAAAGAATGAACACAAAAACAAATTTTCACAGCATGAAAGCCCATGGTCATAGACACCTGAGACAATTATTTATTTTTGCCATAATGAATAACCTATCTAAGATTGCTAAATTAACACCCTCCATCGCTATTACTAGTCCACATGCAAACACTTGAAAATAACTGCTGAACATCAACCGAGGAGGAGTATTTTTTATTTCTCTCAGCTGTAAAACTGAAAACTGTATACACAAACACTCATCCATGGGTGATATTGGATGAGGCTTACCGCTATCTACATTAATCTCAAACAATTTAGGAACCATATCAAAATTTTGCTCCAAAAACAATTTTTTTGTTAAGGGTTAATTAAATCAACAAAAATTTAGAAAATTCAACAAAAATGATCTCTACAGAAGTGTGTTAGGTCAAAGATCTTACAATGGATTGGTTTCTTCGGTAAAAAAAACAATCGATTGCAAGATCATTGACTCAGAAGATTTTATTTTGAGAAGGTCCCTTACCTGGGAAACTTCTTGCAATATTAGTGGAGGATACATATTCCCATGTTTGTTTCGCAGGATCGAACCTTTCAACAGAACTCACACAGAATCTACCATCATATCCACCAAGTGCATAAATAGCATCACCCATAACACACGCAACAACTCCAGAACGACAAGTCTATGAAAAGATATATATTCAACTTTAAGCACACATTAAAGTCCTAAATGTAACTAGCAGACAAGTCTCATACATTATGTTCAGGTCTATGTTGACCATTTATTGCACTACAATAAACATATATTTACTTCATAGATGCCTGTTGGAAGGTAAATCCAAACTAGACTAGATGTCCAAACAATCTCCTGTTTCTAACAAGATGGGATGCACAGGCATGCGTATTATGGAAAACCACTTTACTGTTTTATCAATCTAAACCGGCTGCAGGGAATAAGTTGGTACAGTTTATATAGCCTGTTGGCAATATCCACGACATGTAGATTGTGAAAGAAAATTGAACATGTTCGAATATATTGGTCAACATTCCGACAATTATTTTGAAGTTGGAACTGTCGACATTTTCTATTATTTTATAAAGATTTCTTTTCTGGAAATAAAGGATAAATCATTCCAACATGTTTGTTGAAATAGGTCAATAATGTTTTGCAACGTGTTGACATGGTTTATACAACACCTAACTGTTTACTTTCCTTGTCTTGACCCCTATTTTTTTACTTTCTCATGTTCAGAAAAACGTTACAGCAAATAATGTTGCTTTGAAATCATCTAATTGGTATGAAGAGCTTTAGGAGCCGTCTCCAAAAGTTGTTTCAAAAATTAGATATTTTAGCAGCTTTAAAGAAGACAAAATCAACAAATTAGAGAAAAATTAATCT
Source organism: Neoturris breviconis (assembly GCA_032360805.1). Lineage (NCBI taxonomy): Eukaryota > Metazoa > Cnidaria > Hydrozoa > Anthoathecata > Pandeidae > Neoturris > Neoturris breviconis. Next base: position 9,196 of record JAULBZ010002148.1, read on the forward strand.
ACGAAGAAGAGCATTAAGTCAACGAGCTTGCAATTGATTGGTTTCTTTGGGACAAAGAAACCAATCACTTACAAAATCGTGGATTCGGGACTCTTCCCATGAGAACGAATTTTGGAGATGGTCCCTTATGAAAGCTCATGTCCAAGGCATATACAGATATGTCAGGAGGTCAAAATATCATACTTTTACTTAACAGATCAACCCTTTGTACAAAACCAATTTAGCTTTTAGTTGGCATTGAAAATGCTATATTAAAATATTAGTTCTACCTGCAAAGGACTTCCTTTTTCCCATATCCTTTTTTCAGGACAGTAGATTTCGACAGAGTCACTCCTGTTTACACCATCAGAACCAGCAATTGCATATATTTTTTTCTTGAGTTCACACACACCAAGTTGTTGACGTGGTTGTGATAATGGAGCAATATCCGTCCATTGGTTATCATATATGCTAAAAGAATGAAGTATACAACTGTTAAAAGCAAATAATCACTCTGAAGGAGAGATATTTTTTAGAGTAGATTTAATTTTTTAATCTGAAGTTAGCTATTACTGATGGTTGCTATAGCTATTATTGTCTTTAGTTTCGTATCTGTTGGTCCGTGGGTCTGTCAGTCAACTTCCCAGTGCATAGTCTGTGTTCAGACTAAACACCAATCTTTAACTTCATGAATATTTCATGAACATATATGTTTTTATATTTATGTTTTCATATCTGTGTCAGAATTTATTCGTTAAAATCTTATTTCTGTTTAATTTTACTTGAAATGATTCGAGACCGGCTTTATCGACAGTAACTGTGTTTATGCACCTGTCTTGAAACTGATATAGGCTCTTTTTAGCTCTTAGAAGATATCTCCAGAATTCATTTCAAAAAGCAGATGTTTTAGCAGCTTTAAAGAAGTCAAAATCAATAAATTTGAGAGAAATTAATCTACGAAGAAGAGCGTTAAGTCCTCGGGACGACCAATCAATTGCAAGATCATTGATTCAGCACTCATTTGGAGATGGTCCCTAATATTACAATTTTAATTATTTTATAAAATTGACAGTTTTCAGTGGTCAAAATAAGTGGAGGAGAGTTTTGAACATAGCTTCAGGATAAAAAACCAAAAGCTATACTCTAAAATCTCTCCTCCACATTGATTATTATTTTGACCACTGTTTTTTTTAATCTGCTAACTCGTTTAGGCCTGAAGCACTTGCAGGATATCTGTTGTATTCAATTTATTATGTTTCAAAAAATTTCTAAGGGACTATCTCAAAATTTCACTCCAAAACCAACTTTTTTGTTAAGAGTTTTAAATCAATAAAAAATTAACAAAATTCAACAAAAATTAATCTGTACAAAAGTATGTTAGGTCAATGAGCTTGCAATGGATTGGTTACTTCAGTACGAAGTAGATTTTATTTTTGAGACGGTCCCTAAATGATGAAACTAAATGTTTAGAAAAACAACATATTCCATGAAAGAATCAATTCAAAATCTGATTTACCTGAAACACTCTGCTTTGTTCGTTATTAACTCGCCAGCTTCTTTTCCACCAACTGCAAACAAGAGGCCAGCAGTTGAAAATCTAGGCATCGTACGTAGTGATCTAAAAGATGCACGATTTTCAGGTGATAGATGATAATTTTTTGCCTCATCCAATAGATCGCGACAAATAAAATTGTTTTTAACTAAGGGTTCATTGTCAACATGATTCATTAAAAATTGCTTAGGAAGTAATGGTAGCCTGGTCACTGATAATAACTCACATAGTCTAGATCCTCGATCTGTATTATCATGATTAACCCATTTTAAAATACTATGATAAACACGCGCTTCAGAGTCAACATTTAGTTCGCTACTTGAAAGAATGTCTTTTAGTGCATCATATGGTATATGTACAAATTCTTCTGAATTTAAAACTTCGGAAAAGTGTCTTTTGATGAATTGGTCAACAATAAGTAAAAATGCTTTACAATGATGCAGCACAACAAATTTCCGTATACCAATACAGTTCATTGGATCCAATTGCTGTTCTAAAAAATCACATGCTATTTCACGGACTTCGCAGAACTGCAATTGCGATGAAAGTTCCAAAATATTCTCAACATTTTGACTATGTACATTTAAATTTCCAGTATAAACAAACTCAATTATATCTTCTAAAGTGTCTTCTCTGACATCTTTTAACTCAACAACTTTTTGATTACTTTCTTTCATATCGCCATTAAACATTGCCAAAAAGTAAGGGCTACATGCTGATAATATAGAACGATGTACTGGAAATTGCTTATTATTCACTTGCAGAGAAATATCACATAGCTTTGTATTTTCTTTACGATGTTGATTCATTAGATGTAATACTTTAGAACTGTGTGTACGGGTTTGTTTGTCAAATTTTGGTAAACTGGAATCTGAATTCATGGTCAACATCTTGGGGTATTTTTAATATTTATATCTGAAAGAGTAAAATAAGTTATGTAATATATACCGCCAAAAATATGTTAAAGGTTAGTTAAATAACGTTAGAACAACATTCTGTGATTTGCTTCCAAGTCACATATCTACTTACCGAAGAAAAAAAAATAGATATCCAAGCATCATAACATATCTCTGATATAAAACAATTCCATAAAAAAGTCTACCAAAAAAGAATCAATCACTAATATAAATAAAAATCAACCACATCATATAAGTTTTATGAGAATATTAATATAGGCTTTTATTTTTTATTATGAATTAAAAAAAGAGACTCAAGCAATAAAAAGATATTTCTATTTTTTTCAAAACATTACTCAGAGAATTTTCTTCCAATACAAACACTATAATTTCTGTTAAGGAAACTATTAACATTAAACTTTGACAACAAAGGAAATATATCATTTTAAACTCAGTCAACAAGTGATTTAAAAAGTTTATCAGAAAAAAATATGTTATTGACAAAGGAAAATATATAGATGTTTATGTTCAAAAAGAGAATTAAAACAAGAACAACATTAGCATTTTAATGTTTTTTTAAAATTTAGCTGAAAACATTCTAAAATATCTCTCCTACACAATAATCAGTTATATTAATCCCTACTTTTGTGATGGTTCATTGGCTCATTGGTTCATTGGAGCCAATCAAAACTTAGATAGGAAATATAAACAAGAAGTCGCTTTGAATGATACTATCAAAAATATATCATCTTGCTTAAGCTAGTTTTAATTTAAAAAAGAGGATATAGGAGAATTATACAGGATTTTAAGAAATTAATTAATTTTTAAAATATGCAACCATTGTTTGCCAAATACTAGGCAAGAGATAAATTAAATGTAAAATTTTTTAGAAACAGTATCAACGATATAATTTACAGAACAGTACAGTGTCAACAATCTTCCAATAATAACAGCATTGGTCATGACTAGGCTATGCACAGTGCTTACCTGATACTCAACCTTCAGAGCTTTGGATATCCCTATGGAGACAACGATCGGTTCTCAGGTAAACGCAATGCTTAAAACAAATAATTAGCGAAAGAATATTTGTTGCGAAGTAACATCTGTAAACAAATGTCAACAAACCAGTTAAATCAGGCTTTTTAGTCCGAAGCAATGCTCAAAGATCCATCCTCCACAATGATTATTTACTCTTACTTTGAACATTGAAAGTACAACAGATAATCCCCAGAAAGCTGCTTTGCTAAAGGAGGCGTAACTAAACAGAATAGAACTGTTTCGGTCAATATCTATAATGATCATAAAGTAGTCAATACTATTATTTCAAAGGTTACATGATTATCAAGCAGTAAAATTAATAATCAATCAAATGGACTCCCTGTGGAGTGTCTAAAGAATAATTACTTAGGATAAAATTTCCACAGAAACAAGCCTGAAATAGATATCACCTGTGGAGGAGTGTTGTGTGAGTATAGTTTTCAGTTTAAAAAACAATCCTCCACAGGTGATGTTTAAAAAGAACAACTAGTCAACATTAAACAAAGCAATTACAAGTCCAATGGCATAATAATCATCCTCAAATCTGAATTTTTACATTCACTAGCAAATCTGTAAGTATTCAAATATAGTAAAAAAAAATAGCCATATAAATTTGTGACAATTACTTTCTTGTTTATGTTCGCACTAGCTAGAAACTCACAAGTGACATGTTAACAGTGATCAACATAAGAGCAAATAAATCACTGTGGAGAAGAAATTGTTGAGCTTCAAAATTTAAAAATCTCTCCTTAAAAGTGATTATTAGCTCTTATTTGGACCACCGAATAATTCAAATTAAAATAAGCAGAACATGATTAATTGAACAATATTTTGTGACAAAAGATAACTTTTTTTCAACAAAAATGAGACTGCACAGAATACATTGAAAGATTGTCAGTACTCTTGAGACACTCCCTAAGCAATTTCAAGATCGTTGACTTTGCAGCAAACCTGAATATAACTGCCAGACATCATCTATGGAGGAGTGTTTTTATTTTTGAATCTGAAATTATACTAAAAAAAACATTCCTCTGCAGGTGATGTCCATCTGTTACATTCTTCCACATATATACTATTTGCAATAATCTGATTAAAAAACCTTGTAATTGAAATCTAGAATATTGACCCTTATTCAAGGTGGATTAAAGTCTAACTATTAAATTGTGGTTAGTACTTAGTTGAAATATATTGAAAATAATTCTTTGTCGGGTGCTTTAAAAGAAAAATCTACAATATCTGATAGTGGAGAAATTTCATTGTCTAGGTAAACTGAAACTCAAAAAGCACGTGTGAAGTGTGTTACAGTGTTCCAAATAAAAGCAAAGGGTAATGTTAATGCGAAAAATCTCCTTCTCTACAATGCTAAATGTTAATCAATAAAGCATTTGGACATCAATATAATTTGAATCCACACCACTAGAAATAATAATAATAAATTTACAAATACAAATTCTGTAATAAAAATGTCTAATAACATAGATTTCGTTTTTCCTGTTATACAGTGGTGGAAACAAAAGTAAATAATCACTGCGGAGGAGTAATTTTTGAGCATAGCTTCAGGTTCTGTAGCCACACGTATTTCCTCCACCACAGTGATTATTTATTCTTATATAGACTAGCGGTTATACTAACTATATAATAAATATTAGTTGGCAAAAACTTGTTAAAAGTCAGCAGTAAAGACGCTAGAATACATCTTTCAACAAGTTTTTGTGTGCTTGGATGTGCTTTAAATATTTCATGGAAGTATCAAGCAAGGTATACAAACAAACACATTGCAAGATTATTCATCTAATACTTTTCTCTTCAAACTTCAATTTTAAAAGGATTTAACTGGATTCAAAACTTGACATTCAACACTTACCATTGTTGAAAACAGAACAATGTATATTCTATATAATCTTTGGATATCTATCAAAGGATTTATAAGTATAATATAGCCAGGTTGAGTCTTATATGTTGTAACAAAAAAAAATAAGCATAATTATTGCACATGGAAAATACATTTTACGTTATCCATATAAAGTACAAACACAAGTTCAAAGTTGTGTTCAAAGTGTCAAGATACTTTGCTAAGGATCCATCTTCAAAATTTGTTTCAAAAAGCAGATAATTTAGCAGCTTTAAAGAAGTCAAAATCAATAAATTTTAGAAACATTAATTTACAAAGAAGAGTGTTAAGTCAACGCGCTTGCAATTGATTGGTTTCTTCAAAATCGTTGATTCATCACTCTTCCCCTGGGAACAAAATTTTGGAGATTTCCTAAAATTAAAAGGAGTATACTGGACTATAAATAGTTTGCTCAGGCTCATAATTGGATTTGATAATGTGATGTTGGACAGTTAATTTGAAGCTTGTTTGGATGATTATGAATTGTTATAAAATAAACGAAATCACCTGTTAAGGAGTATTTTTTGAGTAAGTTTAAAATCAAATTTGTTGATTTTTCAACAAATTTTCTATGAAATACTCTCCAGCTTTATATGAAGATCGTACGAGTGGTCCACTCGCTGTGTAAGCAAAACCTAACTCGCTGCCCAATTCTTCCCATTCTTTGAACCTCCTTGGATGAACATATTCTTGAACTTTAGCATGTCGTGTTGTAGGTTGCATGTATTGACCAATAGTTAAGCAATCTACACCAACTTGTCGCAAATCTTTCATTGTCTGAACCACTTCTTCAGGCTTTTCTCCAAATCCAACCATGATGCTAGATTTTGTTAATAAATCTGGAAAGTTTAGCTTTACATGTTCTAAAACAGTCATACTTTGTTTATAATTTGCACGTGGATCACGAACAAACCATTGTAAACTTTCTACAGTTTCAATATTATGAGCATAAACATTAAGACCTGATCTAGCTACAGAACTTACACATTCCAGGTCACCAGCAAAATCTGAAGTCAAGCATTCGACTAACAACTTAGGGTTCAATCTTTTTATTTCTCTTACGGTTTCAGCAAAATGAGCTGATCCACCATCTGGCATGTCATCTCGATCAACAGAAGTAATCACAATATAATTCAGATTCCAACTCGTAATAGCTTTTGCTGTGTTGATTGGTTCATTGGGATCTGGCATTGGAGGTCGACGAGATGTCTTTACTGAACAGAACCTGCAACCACGAGTGCATGTGTCGCCTATAAGTAAGTTGAGTTACATATTATTTTACTTTTATAGACTTTACTTGCATATCTTGTTTACCTCACCAAGACATCATGCAGAAATTTGTGAAGAAATATGACAGATGTTCCATTTATAATACAATTGTGTCAAAGGCTAATAAGAAAATATTCTTAAAAATGAAGACAGATGTATTCTTCTCATTTTAAAGTGAAAGATTATTGTATATATAACTGTATGAGAAATTTCTTTAAGTTTAGAAAACAGCAAAACACTCCTTTACAGTGTCTACCAGTTATTTTCGCACTTCTTAAAAACCTAGTGGGAAAACATGTTCAAAGTCCACAGTAAAGATGTCTTTGATGTTGTTCTAGCATCTTTACTGCTGACTTTGAACAAGTTTTTGCCCACTGGAAAACATTAATTGTATTATTTTTAAAATAATTATTCGAGGAAACTACACATGACCTATGTTTATCCAAACTGATAAAACTATTAGGAACGAGAGAAACTTATGTCCTCACACACCTCTGATGCATAGGTTGGGCTTCAGAGTTAAACGAACCATAAAGCCTCAATCAAATTTGTATTGCCTGGGTTCGAATTATGGAATTCAATTAGCTTAGCAAAAGTTGTTAATTGTTAGAAAACAATGGGAATTTTGGCAAAGCTGAGCGAATAACAAACTAAAAATGCTTAGCAATACTGGAAAAACGATTCGCAAAATGGATTGCAAATAATGCCAAACATTTTTGTTAAGTCTAAGTTACATTTTAAAAAAATTAACACGATACAAATATATACACAAATTTATTAACATAAATTTTTCATATTTACTTTTAATTAATGACCGCATTAATACCATGTAAAGGGTAAACATAATATTAATATTATGGGCCTATTTATTTTTTATAGTGAAAAGTGACTGAGTGGGATTTTCACTGTTTCATCAATAATCATATCACATGTGTCCATTTATACTAGTTAATGTAGTAGGATAAGTTCATAGTAACAAATTTAGGCTTCCAAAAACTCTTCTGGAATGAAAATTTCCGTTTTCTGGAAAAAACAGACGTCACCTGTCAAAAGTGTTTTTAGCATGGTTTTTAGCTATGCAGCTGAAAACTATATCCGTATAGGATATCTGATTAATTCCAGTCTTAGCGTTCATACAAGTCCAACAAATAATTTGAAAAATAAACACATATTTCAGATTATCTGAAACATTGTTTCTAGTTCCTTCAAGGCATTTTTTTATTTTTAAATGTCCAGACAATTCATGGAAGGAATTGTTAATGTTATTAATCTTGTGTTATATCATTAATCTTATAGTAACCGGTATAATAGAATAGAGACTGGTGAAATCTTATCCAATAAAAGAAGCTGATTAACAGGAATCACCTTCAATTTATATGCAGAGAAGGGCACAAGAATCTTGCAATTGATTGGTCTCACCATTTTAAGTAACCAATTAACTACAAGTTTATTGACTCCTCTACAGTGATTTTTTTCCATCTTTGTATTGTAGTCAAGTTTATACAAGTTTAGCTTGTTTATAACCTACAGTACCAAAATAACATTTCTTAAGAGGATAAATAAAGGAAAGTATAAAGGGAAACAATAGAACTCATGGAATTTCCAGTAGCAACAAATACAAAAATGTATACCAATTACCTAAAATCATAATGGTAGCAGTTGCGGTACCTTCTTTTCCACCCCAACATTCGCCAATATTTGGACATTTTGCTTCTTCGCATACTGTTGCTAAGTTCAATGATCTAAGTGTATTTTTCACTTTGAAATAATCTTTGCCAATTGGAATTTCCGTCTTCAACCATGGCGGTAGTCGCATCCTCTTACCACCAACCTTGCGTACTAGTGCTTCCTCTTGCGTACTGTTAGAAATAAAATCACCCAGACCAGGTCCATCTCGAATATATTCTTTCTTGTCTTTTGGAATGGATGAGTATGTTCTAACCAGTACTGGTGAGATCAAGCAACTACTGACTTTCTTATGAAGCTGCTGTAGGTTCATGCTGTCGTGTTATTTTCTGTAAAGAAATAAAAGCAAAACAATCACTATTTAGGAGCAGTTTTTGAGCATTGCTTCACGTTATGCATATAGAGAATGCACAAAAAGACGATTAGAAATTAAAGTTTTTAGGAAAAAATACTTGGGCAAAGAGCAATCATTGAGAATGGCATTCCACTGTAGAGGAGCATCTTTGGAGACTAATTTGTAGCCTGCTGGCTGTAAATTAGTCTCCAAATCACTGTGGAGAGATTTTTTAGCACCAGCCTTAAGCTATGTATTTGCTGTTATTTCAACCACTGAAAAAGTATCTTTACTACTATGTACAGGCCTCTGAATTCACAACAGCATTCCTATGTGGAGGAGCATCTTTAGAGACTAATTTGCAGCCTGGATTGGCAGGAGAACGCAGACGTGAATTCAGAGGTATATAAATCTATCAGTAAAAAAGAACTCTACGAGCAAAAGTTCCGACAGAGGTAATGGTTACCCAACTAGCTTCCCCAGAAAAACCATGGGATCAGGATACAGCCTCTAACTCATTATATTTGTTCACATTGATTATGGTATGAACCCCATTAGTCCAATGCTTGTCCCGTTTCTACTTGCAGAATGATTGGTGTGTGCATTTAGTATATATAATCTGTGCTTCAAATGGTATATCATCCAAGCAAACTTCCAAGAATTCATTGTGTGAAACTATAGGCCTCTGAAAGGACAAGGAAGAAAGTATGGAAGGAAGGTGGCATGTTGAACAGGATTGGTATTCTCTGCAGTTAGCATACTCTAATCTAGGTGAAAAAAAGGCTTTCTGACTCTGCCCCTTCCAAATTTATGAGAAAAGTGCCCTTTTTAAATGAAAACATATTCTTTATCTAACTACAGTTTGACATACCCAGCAAAATTCATGTCATGTCCTGAGGAAGAATCAATGAGAACATAATTTTGTAGCAAATTATTTATTCCCTGTGCCTGTCCTCTGTGATCCTTAACATTTCACTTCAAACAGTGGAACACAATCCTGCAATTGTTAAATTACTAATGTCACACAATTTCAAAGTTATTTATTATCTACAGGAGTGATTCTAGCTTACAACCTAGCATACCTGATAGATATACGGGAATGGATGGTGTATCACAATTAAACTAATATATACAGAAGGGACAAGGTTAGCAGATAGAGTGTTGTTTCATGTGCCCAAATAAAATATTCAAAGGGTCCTAGCTATATGGTAGCAGATAATTATTTTTTGAATTATGAACTCTTCCATTTAAAAAGCATGTTTATATTTAATACACTGTATCTATGTACAGTATGTCATATTATTGCCATAAAAGAAATGTCTAGTAAATTTACCCATTCACCCATTGGACATTTCTTGTGACAAGTTGAGTGGCGGATGCTGCCCCTTACGGAAAGTCAACAAACTACAATTCAACTTGAAATGGATAAATTTTTCCCTGATATTTGGTCAATAAAAATTTTTGTGAAGCAATTTCTTCGCATTTGCGCGGAACTCCTTTGGCAGCAATCGCGAATAAATACCCATTAGTTCAGTGAAAAACCAATTCTACCATCTTGGGACCACCTTGTCTGACTAATTTTCGTATTTCAACTCGATTATCTCGCATTCACCAGTTTGTTTGGATGATCGTGTTCGTTTTATACTTTATTATTATTTATTATTATAATAATAATAATACTCGTGTCATTAAGCACGATTTCTTTCATAGAAATAT
>JAULBZ010002149.1:0-19556 GCA_032360805.1 Neoturris breviconis
CCCCCCCCCCCCCGCACACAGAAAAGTGACCCACCTAAAAAATCTTACGACTTGGGCTTAATTTTGGAGATTTGCGGTAAGCCTATACTAAGATCACGTTTTCTGTTACATTCTATTGTTATAAGTAAAGGTCCGGGAAATTTCTTATCCAACAGCATCCAACACAGGCGCGCAAACGAATCCAACATTTTGTCCAACATCGTGTTGGATGGAATAATGGATTCGTTTTCCTGGGCCTTAAGTATGATTCGTAATACATGGAACTTTTACGATTTGTGAATTAAAAATTTTCTTCTAGATAAGCACGAAGAAGATGATGCCAGCGACCATGTATTTCCAGTAGAAAAAAACTTGTTCAAAGTCTTTATTGCTGAGTTTGAACAAGTTTTTGCGTGGTAAGGTGTTAAGAGAGGTTCAACCACAACATGTTTAACATCGATTGGTTGGATTGACAATCACTGACGTTCTTCTTCGCATGGTTCGAACATCCTCCTTCGCATGGTACAATAGATATTGTGGAATTCAAAACATGCTCTTGATGCAACCAACTCGACAACAACTCGGTCTTAGTTTTCTTGGCCATTGGGTTGTAATCACACTCGTGTATTAATTGTACAAAAAGTGGATTAATTTTCGCGAGGTCATTTTTTTTCGGCCTTTTTGCGAGGACTTATTTTCGCGAATGAGTAATGTATTAAATGTTTTAAAAATTATTTTAAACAATGTCTTAAACATTATTTACATGGATTGTTTGGACACAAAAAGAATTAAAAATGGATTTTCGCGAATCAATCCAAAATTTACGAAATTCGCGATGAAAGAACTAACTCATCAAATTTTAAATTTGACTGTGTTTTCGTTGAAGTAACCATTCGAATGCTACGTCTTTTACGGTATCACCCTTCTTCACGGATATTTTAAAAGGTTATTCGATTTGCCCAAAGTTGCGTTTTCATCTACCTTGTAAAACTAGATATTACAATACCGTATTTTATCGAATAAACGCACTCGTTTGAATAAACGCTCCTTTTGAATAAACGCCCCTACCAAAATTTGACATTTTTAATAAACGCCTCTCTCAAATAAACGCCCCTTTCGATTAAACGCCCCTGAAACAAGTCCAAAAGTAAATAAACACCCTATCTCCCGACATCTCTCTCTTGTATACGATGACGACGATGACATGATTGAGGTTAAGTTTAAAAAGAAATAAAAAAATACTGTACCAGCGAAAACTTTCACTTTTGTAATAAACGCCTCGTTTGTATAAACACCTCTCAAATAAACGCCCCTAAAAATGTTTGATTTTCAAAAGAAATAAAATACAGTACACAACTTACTGGGTTTATTCAGCGTACATCATGTGGTAGCGTTCAGAATGACACAAATATACTTTCAGAATTTTTGGGATCATCTCAAAAATACAATCTACAGAGGGAGTCAATGACTTTGCAATGTATTGATTTCTACGTACCGAAAAAACCAATCCTTTACAAGCGCATGGACACTCATCTGTGCTTATTTTTAATTCGAACAACTTCTAAGAATATTGCTGCGTTTTTATTCAAATTCGACTGTCGTTATTCATACAGTGCTTGATATAATCAAATAATATTGTAACCTCGTGACTTTTTTTTTTGTAGAAAAGACACAAATAATGCTTAGTTTCCATGAAAAATCACAATGGGCAAAAACTTGTTCAAAGTCCGTAGTAATGACGCTAGAATAACAACATCGAGTGACGTTGTTTTAGCGTCTTTACTGCTGACATTAAACAAGTTTTTGACCACTGGGATGGCGTCAATTGCAACCAATAGAATGCCCTTTCGTGCACTCTCACAACCAATAGAATGTCCTTTCGTGCACTCTCACAACCAATAGAATGCCCTTTCGTGCACTCTCACAACCAATAGAATGTCCTTTCGTGCACTCTCACAACCAATAGGATGTGCGCTCTCACAGAATTCGTGTAGATATTTCCGCCTACTGCAAACCAACCCTTATTCGTTCTTTAGAAGTCCATTTTTTTCCCTGAGATATAATTTACCCGTCGAAAGGATGTCGTAATGCAGTTTTGACGTTGATCCGACTCTGTGTGTCTGCGGGCTAAATATTTATATAAATATAGTAAATAGTTTCACCCGAATCTTAAATCGGAAAATAGGAACTGCGCAAATGCTAAGTAGCAAAAGCATATGACGTCAAATAAGTAGACTGGTTATTTTACTAAATATATGATAGAGTGTTGAAGTGTTCGAAGTATTATCGTTTTCTTTGTGTTTGTCTTGCTATGAGTAGCTACTATTTAGCTACTGCTTTCATAGCTGTAGTTTTTGGCTGATTCTACCAAGAATTGAATTAGCAGGTATGTACGTTGATTAACACCGTGATAGTTATAGAACTCTATGTTGTTTTTTTAGATTTGTCCTATATCTGGTGAGTAGACCTCTAGCTATAGAAAATCATTTTAATGTTAGCTTTCTCTATTGTATCGCTTGGTAAATAATTAAAGTACTCTTCTCCACAAAGTTTTATTTATGCTTCATAAAACATTAAATTAATAACGATGGAGGGTGTTTGTTAATACAATCAAATATATATTTTTTTTATTTTGAAGATTTAAAATATTAAAACTTTTTTCTCGTTCTTATATGAGTTTTTGATTTTAAGAAAATGAAAGAATGGCTTCAGTTGTATTTGTTTTTTAAAGTTTTTGTCTCGTGGTAACGATGCTAATGAGCTTGTTTAAAGTCCGCAGTAGAGACGTTAGCTTAAACGTTGTTCTTGCATTTTAACTGCGGACTTAGAACAAGTTTTTTTTTTGTCCACTGGAGTACGACGAAGTTAATAGTCATAGTTGATTAAACACGACTTGAATTAATTATCTTATAGATCGTTACACATCAAACTAATTATGACGGTATTTTAATCATCAGAGATGTTTTAGCATAAGTACTTTTATACACAGGACAGAACAATATACGTAATCTTTTAACGAGCGTTGCATTTAGAAGAGGTTTTAGAACGTATTTTTTTAAAAACGTTTATTCAAAAGAAGGATTTATGTATATTTTTTGATATTGTCATCTCAAACTTAAACAGTATTTAATCCGTCTTACTTATAACCAGAGCTTTTGAATGTTTTCAAACTTACTTACGTTACATTAAAAATATGTTGCAAAAGTTATCTAGTTCAACTTATTTTTTATAATTTTTTTTTTAGCAATAAACTTGAACGTCACTTTATCAAGTATCTAGTTATACAGCAACTCAGTTGAAGAAAGAATCATAACAACAGTTTCTATAGAAGCCATAGCGGTGGTGCCAAGAGTCATAAATGGATTTGAGAAAACCAAAGACAATTAAAGTTACAGGTAAGTTCTATCCAGTCAGCAATATCTTGTTCAAAGTCCGCAGTAAAGACACTAGAACAGCATTGAAAACGTTGTTCTGCCTCTTTATTGCGGACTTTGAACAAGTTTTCACTCACTGGGTCCTTATTTTAATGCTCGAAATAAGAACCAATAATCACCGTGGAAGAGTGCCATTGTAGTCTAAAGCTATGTTCAATAATCATTCTCCTCCATGGTGATTATTTGTCTTCTAGATTTGTTGTGCCATATAAATGAAGTTAGTAGGAAATCATTATTAGGTTTAACTTTTAGGTAGAAACGACCCATTGGCAAAGGCTTGTTCAAAGTCCACAGTAAAGCGGAAGCCGCTAGAACAACGTCGTACGACGTTGTTCCTGCGTCTTTAATGCGGACTTTGAACAAGATTGTGCCCACTAGGAAATCTCTGGGCATATGTTTCAGTATTCGAAATAAGAACAAAAAAGTATTATGGAGGGATTTGCTGCAGGCTTTCAAAAATCATTCCTCCACAGTGTTTATTTCATCTTATTTCGAATAAGTGAATGAAAATTAGCTTATGTTGCAGGTCCAACCTCGTTCACAATCTTATTTTATTTGTATTAAGCTTATCAGTGCACGTTCTCCTTCGTTTCAAAACGAGGTTTATTATGAGATTTATCAGAATGGATGCAGGTTGCTTCATTAATCTTAAGTAGGTCCAACCTCGTTCACAACCACTTTTTACGTATGTCAGCTTTATTACTTCGTTTTGGTAACCTCTTTCCCAATCTCTTTTTAGTTATGTAAGCCAGCACGCGACATCTGATCAACGTCGAAAAGTCAATGTCTAAACGATAACGTTAAAACGACGTCTTTTCGACGTTGCTTAGACACACGTTGCTTAGACACAACGTGCCTAATGAAAGATTGTACATTCTAACGTGCATTCTATTGTTCCAATGCAACAAAGCATCCAAAGCAACTTTACTGTTGACTTCGAACAAGTTTTTGCTCACCAGGGTCTTTTTGTTAATCTACAAGTACGCCCTAGCCGACAAAAACCTGTTCAAAAGTCAGCAAAATAACGTGAACGGGTTTTCGCCGGGGGACAAAGTTTGGGCAAAGTCGTTGTTCTAGCGCCTTTAGTGCGAACTTTGAACAAGTTTTTGTCAATCTGAGATACTGGGTATTACTTGATAACATGATAGAATATGATTAATATGATTAAAAATTAAGAATGAATTATATTTCTAAAGATACTGTGGCTTATCACAGTTAGATACAATAAGTCAAGATTCTATCATACAAAAGTTTTCAACGTTGTTCTAGCATCTTTACTGCGGATTATGTACAATTATTTACTCACTGAATTCGTTGACTCAGTTTTCTAGTTTGTGTTTTGAGCTGGTAATTTCTTATGTATAAACTGAGTAATGATTACAATCTCGAGTGTTATCAAATATATACACAATATATTATTCATGCAGTGGACAAAAACTTTCTCAAAGTCCGAAGTAAAGACGCTAGAACAACGTTGAATAGGTTGTTCTAGCGTTTTATTTGCAGACTTTTAGCAAGTATTTGCCTACTAGTTTGAATACAGTCATTACTGTGGAATGTTTTTAGTTGAGAAAAAATCATCACAATGTATCAATAACGCACAGAACTCAAGAATCAAAACCTTTTTAAAACAAATTGTTCATTGCGGATATGGATACATTGTAATTACTAACAGTGCCACAGTGTATTATACCGAGCAGCCTCGTTCTCAGGGCCTCTATTCCGAACAATCCCGGACTTTTTGCATGGACTGTGTATTTCAATCTTGGACTTCTCGCATGGACCGTCTATTACAATACATGGCTATACGCGACTGTTTATAAATGGATTGCCTGAAGCAATTTTTGAAAGCCTGAAGCAATACTTAAAAATCCATACACGACTTTACACTATACGCTTCCGTACGACTGTTTATAAATACACAGCCTATTGAAACATCCGAACTTCTCAGTAAGTACGTAATTTCTAATGAACGCCATACCCAGTGTCCTTACTGCCGACTTTGAGCAAGTTTTTGTCCATTGGGTTCATTAGAAGTTACGTGCTGACGCGGTGTATTCTGTATATTTACCCTGTCTGTAGATAATAATATTGTTGTTCTTGTTCTTGTTCTTGTTCTTGTTGTTCTTGTGCAGAATACTATTAGGTACTTTAAAGTCGCATATTCACCCTATTTTGTCAAAATTCTAAATATAGATCAAGTTCACTATTGGCAATTTCTGTGACCACACCCTGAAAATTTTAGCATTTATAAATTATTTTATCAAAAACTAGCCGCAACTTCATGTAGTCATGTAGAAAAGCGATGAAGTTTGACCAAACAATATGGCTGCCACACAGTTAGCATAAAAAATACAAAACTTTAAACACTCATATCTCCACTAATAGTTGTCTTTAAAGGAGTAAATTTTCAGAATGTGTTACTGACATTACAAGCTCTTATGTTATTTATTTGGAATTTTGACCAAATTAGGGTGATTACGTGACTTCAACTACACAAAGATCGAAAAAAAAATTTCAACGTAATTAAAATGTAAACGAGTTCACAGTAATGAAGCATGTGTATTTGTCACATTTTCTTACTAATTACTGAAATACATTGATTCGGTTATGCTGATTGTTAATTTCCTGTGTTAAATTTGATTCTTTGTTTATTTCAACGCCTACTACTTCATGTTGCTATTTAACACACCCTCCGTCTTAAATGCATGGATATACCCTCCATATTAAATGCATGGATATACCCTCCATATTAAATGCATGGATATACCGTCCATCTTAAATGCATGTATAAACCCTCCATCTTAAATGCATGGATATACCCAGTCGGCACGTAACACAACTATAGGTGATGGTGAAGTACATCGAAAAGTCAAAAGGCGTTGTTTGAAACGGATTTGCCAAAATTACTTTGAATCACTAGTTCGCTGTAAAGTCTCAAGCTATGCTTAAAAATCTCTCCTTCACGGTGATTATTTACTCTTATTTAGCCACTTTATGTCTCTATGGAATGTTCTTTGTTGTTTGCAGTTTTACTTGCACAAAGAATAAATATAAATCATATTTCTTCTTCTAGTTTATTCGTCAAGAAATTTAAAACCAAAGAAAGGAGATGGTGAGTCAGCATTTTGTCAGTAATTTCACGAAATCGATATTTTGTTGATTAATTTAAATACCCTACCCAATGGGCAACAACTTGTTTAAAGTTCGCCGTAAAGATGCTAAAACAAGGTCTTTCGACGTCGTCCTAGCCGTCGTTCTAGCGTCTACAAACTTTGAACAAGTTTTTGCTCACTGGATATGTCTATAACTACATAGGTGGTTTGGAGCACTGGTGAGCACTCTGCTGTGCCTCCGATGTGCTCATTTTACACTGTATGAAAGACAACAAAGTATAGTCACTGACACCTTCGTATGGGCACTACATTGCATTAATTACAATTAGTCTGTTTACCGAGGTATCAGGACCGTACTCGGTTGTATTTCACACTGTGTATACATAAAGTGTGACAAAGCACTAGGCAAAATTTTGTTCAAAGTCCGCAGTAAAGATGTAAGAACAACGTTGAACGACGTGGTCTTAACATCTTTATTGCTGACTTTGAACATGTTTTTACCCAGTGTGTAATAGTCTAAAGTGTACTTAGTGTCATTAGCCACAGAGTGTAGCTACATACATTCCAGAGCCTCGTTTCAGGTTACACTGTACACAGAGAGTATGAAGAGCAGGTAGATTTCCCTTGGCACACACCATGGTCAAACGACGACGTTCCTTTTTAATTGTTTCTATGTTTACACTATAAAAGAACTGATATATTGATGCAGCTGCTACACGAAGAAAATGCCATGTCTCGTTTAGATGTTAATATTAACTGTTTTACAATTTTGATATGTGAAAAAATATACCCAGTGGTCGATCCCAGAGCTTCTTCTCTCTTTTTAACTGAAGACAAGAGATAATCCTCACTGATTTAGACATTAAGAGAGCAGCGCTGGGATCGAGGTTGCTCCGTGGTCATAAACTTGTTCAAAGTCCGCAATAAAGAACAACGAAGCTGTCTCCACGACGTTAAATAGACAACTCATTTCCACTACTTAGGATAGTTATCTACATTTGTGTACCCTCTCCTCCATAGGTGATCCATTAGCTTGGGTTGTATTTGGTTTTGGTAAGGATAAATGTTGTACATCACAAATACGAGATCGAAATGCAAAATGGAATGAAGAATCAACATTGTATGTATTATTAGTTGTCAACGTTCTTACATGAAAACGAGGCGTTGGCTATTCAAAGTGGAACTTGTTGCAATGCAATAACTTCCCTTTTGTGTATTCCCCATCTCGCATTCCCTGCATAAAAAGGACGTTATTGCATTGCATCAAGTTCTACTTTGAGCAGCCAACGCCTCGAATTCATGTATTTGTGAGAAGGCGGCTAAAGAAGATATTATTGAGCATTGCTTCAAGCTTCCTAGCCTGAAGTAATGCTTCAAAATCCCTCTTCCACAGTGATTATTAGCTTACTATTTCGACCTTTCGCAGCGGCTGAGCGAAGGGCTATAAATGTAGGCTAAAGGATTATTTGCTCTTATTTCGAACATTGTAACACCCTCCTCCCCTGATACTAATTCTTCATTTATTCACTTTGTCTCATCTAATTATGAGTTCGATTGTAAGTACCATCATATCAATAGTCAATTTTAGGTCTTCCTGTTGGCTATCGCGCAAATTCTAAATGGAGCCATTACATTGATTGAAAGTGATGTCACCTGCCTAGTAGCAATCAAAGCCATTGAGTTCGTAAGCGATTGGTTTCATAGTCTTTATAAAGGGATCCATCAAATTTACTACTCTTCTCTCATCTCATCTCTCATCTCTATATAAAGTTATCTTGAGGTTGATTTTAACTTGGCGAAAAATTTGCTGCGAAAGCTAAAAAAAGACCTTCCATTAGTAGATGATCCATTTATACCAATGGAACTATGTTCTATTGATTAGAATTAGCTGACTGTATATAAATACTCCCGTGTAGACAACCTGAAATAGTATCTACAAAGAAGGGTGCTTGTAAATAAGCGACTTCTTCAGCGCTCTTCATACTATTTTTTTGACCTTGTGGAAACAGTATGACAAGTGTAATAAGTCTTAAATGTTTTTAAATTGTTGCGCTTACAACGTAAACTAAGTTCCGGGTCTTAAAGCGATAAGTACTCGAAGTATGTGTAAGAACTGTGGCGCAGGCTTAAATTTCTGCTATAGCATCTTATCCCTTCCGGCACACCACGACGTCGTGACAACGTCGTAACAGCGTCAAAATAACGTCGCGACGTCGATTTGACGTTGTTACGATGTCGTGTGCCTGGGACGTAATTATTTTTTCCTTTTTCATTCCAGCACTATTATCGATCCAAAAATTTCATTGAAAATCAACATAAAAGACAAGGATGACCCACTCGGACAAATTATAATACCTATCAGTGATATTCCTTCTGATGAACATTTTCTAAAATGGGTTCCATTAGGTGCGCATAAAAAGAATTCAAACCCTACTGGAGAGCTATGTTTAGACTGTTGGGTAGAGGACTATTATGAAGATACCGGATTATTATTACCGGCATCAACTTTAAACAGTAAAAAACCTATGAAATATTTAAATAAGACAATAAACCGTTTAACCGGCAAAAGTCCGGAAACTTCCCGCAAAAATAAACCGTCAGGTTCACCGGAAACAGATTCGAGAAGATTTTCTACTGGAATAACTTCGATTAAAGGTTCTGTCTCAGTGGAGGATTTATCGAGTAGAAGTAAACCATCTATGCTTAGATTTAATCGAGACAAAGACAATTCCTTACTTGCTCCAGCAGCTTATAATAATCCTGAAGTACGAAGGTCGATTAGTACAGCGGTATTGTCAACGCCTGAACCTGATCAACCTAGGCGACCTTCAATGAGTGAAATGGCTGCTAATGGACTTCCAACAATTAAAGAACAAAATTACCCCCCGAGAGTATTAAGTATCGTACCAACATTAGGACCCAAAACCGGTGGTACGTTAATACAAATAACTGGAAAAAATTTAGGTAACTCTAGAGACGATATAACTAGGCTAATGGTAGCAGGCTGTAATTGTTTATCATCGTTAGAATATTATGCACCAAATAAAATAATGTGCACTACGACGGAGAGTGAAGGAAAGGGTCCAATTACTTTATCAACAAAAAGCGGTGGAATGTCGTCTTCAAAGATGATGTTTGAATTTGTAGAGAAAAAAAATAATGAAGAAAATCTACCTATTGAAAATGGTGTAACAGGTAAAAGAACTGTTAAATATTTATGTGGAACTCTATTAGGCGAACTCGTTAGCACGAATTCTAAATGAAGCCATTACATTTGTTGAACGTGACGTTGCCTAACAGGTGACGTCGCTTTCAACCAATGTAATAGCTTAATGTAGAATTCGCACGAACGAATTCGCCTAATGGAGATCCGCCTTGAGGTTCGTGGTTAGGAATTTAATATGAAGCAACATTGCATTTGGTTCACTAGTTATAGTTACTGTGCAGTGATAGAACAAAGAGTAAATAAACACGGTGGAGGAGTGGTTCAGGCTATAAAACCTGAAGATATGCTCAAAAATCTCTCCTCCACAACGATTATGTGCTCTCATTTCGATAGCATCTCAATTTTATCAGCTAACTTTAAGCTCAGTTTTTAAACCCATGAGACGAAGCAGCAATAGGTTATTTCCACTAGGCAAGATATTTGCCGCGAGGTTCAATAGAAGAAATTGTAGAAATCAAAGTCACATGACGTGTGGCGTCGATTTCTGCCAATGCGATGTCTTCTTTTGGTGCTCGAATTGTTGAAATCAACCTTAAGGGTAAATATTAACGTGTGTAAGGGGCTATACACCGTGTGTAAGGGGCCATACACCTTGTGTAAGGGGTCATACATCATATGTAAGGGGTCATGTACCATATGTAAGGGCCCACCTCATAACCTCATGTGAAACATCATTGGTAGATTTAAGGTAGCAGTTTTAACACTTGCTTTGAAATGCACCAATTTGGGGCTTATTCCCAACATTGCCCCAACAACCATTGAATGACAAAATTTTAAGCATGGACTTTGTATTACTATACATCGACTGTGTATATTCCTATATATGGACAGTGTATTACTATATATGGACTGTGTATTACTATACATTGACTGTGTATATTACTATATATGGACAGTGTATTACTATATATGGACAGTGTATTACTATAATATATGGACAGTGTATTTACTATATATGGACATATCGCTTATATGGACTGTGTATTACTTTATATGGATTGTGTATTACTTTATATGGACTGTGTATTACCACATGGACTGTATATTACTATATGGACTGTGTATTACTATATATGGACTGCGTATTGCTATATAATGGCAAAACACAGTCCATATAAGGACATTTAAATGATGTCGACTCGTTGTGCGCTGTTCTGTTGAATTTCACTCATGAAGACAATTGATATGACTTGTTTATTAATTTAGACTCTGGACGTTCTTCAGGTGCATCGGAAGGTGATCGAGAAAAGGATGAATTAATAGAAAGATTAAGAAGTGATTTCGATCGTAAGTACTGTTTTGTAAGGGCGTAAGGGTGTAAATAACATATGGATGTGATCCACCGTACGAGTATGATGTAATTCACTGTATAATTTTTACACTGAGGATTCATCGACAAGTTATTACTTGCATTGAGATTACCCAGTCTGCAAAAACCTGTTCAAAATCAGCAAAATAACGTTAGAACAACGTTGTCTGAACGTTGTTCTAACGTTATTTTTTAACGTTACTCTATCGAGTAGACTTAAGACTTAAGTTTTCCAAACTCGACGAATTATGTTGCTCACAGCAGCCTAGTACCCAGGCTTTTGGAATAAATCCGAATTTTCTTGCCATACGTTTTGCTAATCAAAATATTAGACTTTTCCTATAAGTTGAAATTTCGACTTTTTGCAATTACTGCGGACTTTGAGCAATTTTTGGCTACTGGGAATGTCTATGACGAAGAGTCATGAGAAAATATTCGATAATATTAAGTGGACACGAAGCGTCATATCTTCGTCGAAACGACGTCTTTTCGACGTTAATACGACGTCGTGTGCCGGCAGTATATATGTTCTCCACCGCAGATAATAATTACACTAACGCACTAATTTTATCTCCAGTAATAGTTTTTGTTCTCAGGACTTTTCATGCAGGCCTTTACGTGGATCCCTAAATAAGTTTCACTCTAAACGATTCTGCAATTGATTGGTTTCTTCGTACTAAAGAAACCAGTAGAGGTCCATGTAAAGGCTGTTTTTAACAAACCCTGGGTACCACAAAACCATATCTAAACGTCAAAAAATCAAATAATTTTGTTAGCCTCGACTAATTGTTTTACCCTCCTTTTTGTTGTAGAGTTGAAACATGACAATCGTGAATTACGTGAATATATCGATAAATTGGTCGTCTATCTGATGGACAAATACCCTGATGCTTTAGAATCTAGTAAAATGTACAGATGAATGTGAATAACTAAATAAAATTATTAACCAATCAGATTGTAGTCCGTTTTTCTTGTACATTCAATCGTCCATAGTCAGGGGTCAAAATAAGTCCGTATTTGTGGGGAAGGGTGGTAGGTCAAAGAACTCGCATTTGATTGGTTTCTGTGGTACGAAGTAACCGATTGTTTGCAAGATCGTTGACTCTTTACTCTCTTTTCGTAGATAGTATTTTCTTATACTGAAAATTATAGCTAATATCTTGTTTGAAGGAATAAAAGAGATTTTTTGTTTGTTGTAGAATTGAAACATAACAATCGTGAGTTACGTGAATATATCGATAAATTGGTCGTCTATCTGATGGACAAATACCCTGATGCATTAGAATCTATCAAAATGTACAGATGAATGAATTAATGAAAAATAATGAATGAAAACTATAAAGATTTGTTTTCTACCTGTTTCCAACCTATATAATCCAGAGAGAATTGTATTTTTTCAATCTCGCTAAAAGCAGAGATTGTTTGGTTTACCGCCCCTGTCTCCGTCCGTCCGTCCGCCCTTCCGTCTGCCCTTCCGTCCGCAACGAATTATTGCAATGAATCACTCCCACCCGGCTAATACAGCACCGTGTTGAAACCTGGTGCCGGTATGTGAAGTCGAGGCATTGATCCTGGTCGAGTTGGCTCGAAAATATTGAAAATATATAGCAAAACTTAGCGAGTGTTTAGTTTGTTTGCTCAGTGCGGGTTCTAAGTTATAAGCAATACAAAGCGCCTTTACCCCAGTTTATCTGCGAAAAGAAGAGAAGAGTGTTTGAAGCTATCTGGTGGAAATTTGAATTGAACTTTCACTTTTGTTAGAAAAGCACAGATATAAACCGGTTATAAGAAGTGATAAAGTGAAGTTAGGTAGGCAAATAGCAACTATGGGCAAATGGCCCAATCCGTAGCTTCTTGTTTTTGTTTGTTTTTTCTATCTCGTGTCATAGACGAAAGCTTAGAGTTCTCCTGTAGACTCCCTCCTATATACTTCCTCTGTCAGATTCGTTCAGTGCATATGCTATATAAAAGCTATCTTAGCATATTGTTTGTTCAGAATAAACAGACGAAAGACTTTTTATGTGAAATTATTCCTGTTCTTTGGTCTTAAACATATTATGTGTATTAGCTATATGTAAAAATGTTTACTGCTGTGTTAGCCCTGTAAAGTTGAATCGTGATTTTAAATGTCTTACGACTCCCAATGAAAATATATATATATATATATTTGTAAATAAATTTTAAAAACGGTTTGTTTTCTACTTTTAAGTTTAATTTTTTGCACTGTTCGCCTTCATAGCAAATAATTATTCAGCAAATGAAAGTCAACTTTTCGTATAAAAAATTTTAATACACAAACAATTGAAAAAAGATCAGCAAGATCATATAAACAATACATCTTATTATCACCAAAGAATAATACTAAGAATCTCCACCGCATAGGGTTTATATTTAGTATTCACTTGAAGTCCTCGGGGCACTTTAATAACGCGAAGGAGAGAACGCATAGCATCTTCCAGAGAGACTCTCTTAACGACTCTCATACTAACCCGATTACAACGGATGTGCTAAGGAACGCAATACCAGCGAGATTGTTCACGCATAGGATGCGTCTAGTCTTACTTCCAAACAAGAATTATTCAGATTCGTGTGGTAGCCACAAGTTTCTTTAAATTATATTTCTACTTCCTACTGTAGGACTACTTTGCAGTGCCGAATAAGCGGGAGGGAATTATCGGCAAAACCTGTTCAAAGTCAGCAAAATAATGTTAGAACAACGTTATTTGAACGTTGTTCTAACGTTATTTTGCTGACTTTGAACAGGTTTTTCCCGGCCGGGTTACTAATTTTTGTGAAAAATTACATAAATTACATCCGAAGACATTTTAACGATAAGAATTTTTTAAGATTTTAAGTCTCCTTGATTTTAGGAAACTTTCTTATTATATATTCAACTCTAATGTGAACATCGCAATATGCGTGCCGCCTTTCTAGAACTATATATCACAGTTGATAATGGCATCTTTGTCTACAAGCTTTTTGATAAGAGGGCTGCTTTTCCTTTTTTTATCGTTCGTATACTTGATCTAAATAATAATATTTACGGTTCTGTTTTGTCAGAGGTTTTGAGAATCGCTAGAGCAATACTTTGTGATTTTTTATCTAGAGCAGCAGCTCTTCTGCACAGGATGATTAGACAAGGTGGTTCAGGACAACAGCTACAAATATCAAAAGCAGCAAATAGACACTATTCTTACAATCCATAAACATCGCAGAAAACATCAAAGCATATAACCAATAATTCATCAAAATTTTATTAGCTAGCCTTTAGTCCGCTGTGGTATTTGATCAGTGGCTGCAATGGAGTTATGTGCCTATAAATCATATCAGTATTAAATATGCGCAATAGTTGCCATGGTTATTGAGCTAAGAGAGCTAATAATAAATTTTTGAACGAGTGAGCTAGTCTCTGTTGTCATTCTACTCTACTATCATTCACATTCAAAAAATTGTAAAATTACCTAAAATATATAAAAACAAATAACCTTACTAAACATGCTTAACTTAAAATTAAACTTAAACTACCGTAAATAAGCGCCCTCCGCCGAATAAGCGCCCTCTAAAAGTATAAATATTAATAAACGCCCTGCTGAATGAAATTATATTCACATACTATAAAACGTTTACTCAATAATTGTATGAGGAAAATAATAGGAGATCATATATCCTTATCTAAGTAAATACTTTGTAAAATATAAAAACATTAATGAATGAATCAGCAAAAATAATGAAGACACTGTCAGCACACCGTCAGCATTTAATACACTTATGTAATCAGTTCTCTTTATCAAGTCTTCATATGAGCGATTCAAGTGGTGTTGAGTACATGTGTTTTTTTTAAATAACTAAGATTGAGACCTGGTATCGTTGCTGAAAATTTTTATGCATTTAGAAAGTTAAAGCTTGGTTCACACATGACACAGTTGCGGATCCAAGGTTTGTAGCGCAATACAACATTCTCTCAAAACTGTTTACTAAAAACGGTGTTCTTGAGTCATTACTGCACACTTTAAACAGGTTTTTGCCAACTGAGAAGTATTCCGTTTCACTGATAGAGGCTATACATGCACTTGGTATAAGCAAGCGCCTCAAGCTCGTCCCTAACGCACCTTTTGACTGTTTTACTACAAGAACGACTTTTAAAAGAAACCAAAAGGTGTTAAGTAGGAACCAGCTTGTAAACCAGTGGGCAAAAATTTGTTCAAAGTTGGTAGTAATGACGCGAAGTTTGAACAAGTTTTTGTCCATTGGGTAAGCGTCTTTGTAGGGATTTTATTGTTGTGTTACGTTACCAAAATGCACTCTCCTCCACAGAGTCTTACACGCGCCCGCAAAAAAACAGTGCGCGCTCTAAGAGAGCGAGCATAAGCAGTGGAGCGCTCTGTCTTTAATGTAATAAAAGAGCGATCTTGCTTGTAACTATTTGCACAAATTATCATAGAGATTCTTTTTAATGTATATTGAATTAAATCTCCGATAGGATCAGAAATATGATTCACGCTATATGGTTTCACTAATAATATTATATATTGCTGGATAATAACAATACTGTGCAACATTATTAAATTTAATCTAAAATAATACCAGTGGATTCTCCCACGGGAACACCATTCGTGCAAAAACAAACACTATATAGTAAGTCCAGAAATGATAGTTATAGAAATTGGCAGAAAAATCGATAAAATGTTACAGTTACCTACTAGAAAAAGAAATGAAATGAAAGGTAGATCGCTGTTTCCGATGAGTATATTGTGCGTGATGTCAATATCTTACAAAAGAATAAAAACATTTAGTTTGTACACTCTCATTTTTATATCTGCCCCGGTTGTTTCGACTATAAGACTGTTGAAAATGAACATATCTTTTACTGCAAGTGTTCATTTGGCATCTGTCCAATTTATAAAATGCCTTTTAGCTAGGAATAATCATTTTAGGTGGGAATGTTTATTTGGTGCATAAAAATCTCGTTTGGCATTTAGCGTTACCTGAGAACCGATTCTTGTCTGTCTCCACAGGGACAAGCAAAGCTCTGAAGGTCCCGTTCCGAACAAAGGAACTTCATAGCTTCAGCATACCGGCTGGCAAAAACTAACTTGTGTTCAGAAATGAGTAGTCACGATTGATATGTAATACCCATCGAAATTTCCTTCTGAAAAACCATAACGCATAGCGATGCAAGGTTTTTGACCCGCCTTAATTGCCTTGAGAAGACCTAAGATCCTAAGTCATAAGTATATTCGATAAATCACTGAGATAAATTTTTAGCGACTCCTCGTAGTCAGTTCCCAGTCTTCTCTTACTTGTGTGGTTGTAGGCTAGTTTAAGAACTCTTTTTTCACGGACCCACAGTTTGCATTTCAACAAATCTCACTCTCCTTCGTCGAGGTAAGATTTAAAAATACCAACAATCTTTGAACTCACAAACAAATCCATGAACGTACAAACAAATCTTTGAACGCACAAACGAATCCATGAACGCACAAACAAATCTTTGAATGTCCTCTATATTTGACTCTCTGAGGTGTAATAATGGGAGCTATGACTCCCTTAGAAATTCATTTAATTCGTAAAACTGACGATTCTTTAAGGGAATCATTTCTGTCGAAATTTGAATGACTTCCATTAAAATTAAAATGACTCTCTTAAAGGTTTGAATTTCTTTACATCTTTACTCCCTGCGGGTATCATTGTGCAATGACTCCCTTTGAGGAATCGCAACGACTCTCCTAAGACTGTCAGTGTACATTTATTGATCTGTATTATATTGTTCAGTTGTTGAAATAACGGCGAATGGTCATTGTGGAGAAGGGATATTTGAGCATAGCGTCAGGTTTTATAGCCTGAAGCTATGCTCGGGAATCACTCCTCCACGGTGATTATTTGCTGTTGTTTTCCATTATTTCCTATGTTATAAGCTACTTCTTTTAACCTTATTTGTGAGTGTATTTCAATATTCGTTTTAGTCATTGTGGATCAACTTTCTGTTTTCTAAATTCGTGGTTTCTAATAAGTTGATTTTTCTTGGGAATTTGAGCGGGGATGGTTCGCAAAAAATCCTTTTTTTTTGTCTTCGGATTGGCTATTTGTTTCACCAATAATTTTGATATAGTTCTACTACAGTACTTTTTCAGTACTTTTTCATTTCTCTGTCTTTAGGGTACCAAGAGCCTGGGTAATAGGCTGCTACAAAATTTGTTGAGTTTGCAAAAAGTCCTACGATCCTAAGCTCCTAAGTCTTAAGTCTACTCAGATAAACCTCTGAGATAAACCACAGACTCTCCCCCGCGCGGCAAAAAAGTGCCGTGTTTTCGCAGTCTTTTCGCAGCGTTTTCTCGCCAGACGTCGAGTTTGTCGTCCAAGTTACACAAAGAAAGTGTCCGAATGATCATTATAAACAAATATTCGAGTGAGCAGGAACTAGCCTGAGTCCCAGTAAAATATGTGGGTATGTCCAAAGGTAGGTCGATAGATGGTGCGGTCGTACAGGCTAAAGGCGTGTTTCCACTCAGGAAAGAATTCGAGACATGCTGATCACTGACCCACTGATGAAGTTTGAATATCTTCAAGTTGAAAATTTTTGTGGAAGTGGCACTGCTAAAGAAAAAGTTGGATATTCTCAGCTTTTAAAAATTTTCTGGTTGGAAAGCAGCCCCTAGAAAAGTAATAATCTGATTGGTTATTTGGTATTTTTATCCATTGAAATTTTGCCTGAGTGGAAACGGGCCTTAAGAAAAGGTAAATCAGCGAACAAAATGGTGTTCGTGCTGCGGAACGTGTCTGTCAGTCGGTCGATGTTTCGATGTTTGTCTCGACCTGCGACCTTTGTTCACTTCCTGCTGTCGTGACAGATATTGGGCTATTCTATTTTACATCCATATAGTGGAGTGGAAATAAATTTACTACAAATTGTATATTTGTCCTGGAAAAAGTGAGTAGCTTTTTTAGGTAGCACCTATACTAGCTAGCTAGCTAGCTATTTTGAGTAGCTATAAGTATACCTGGGGAGTAGAGTAGAGTAAATTTATTTCCCCTTTTTCAACCTAGAGCTAGCTAGTTAGCTATACATTTTTGCAGCGCGGAAGTGAAAATAGGTTCCCTTTAAATTTCATGTTGTGATCGTGTAATAAATAATTATAGCTAGCTATAGCTAGCTAGCTAAAGTAATAATATTTTCTTCTTCAGAGGGGAACTTATATAGCTAGCTAGCTACAAGTAAATATAAGTATAAGTAAGTAAGTAAGGCAGGCTTTATTTATCAATAGCATTTACAGGATATAAATGTAAGTAGTGTAGTTATAGCTAGCTAGATAGAGAGGGGTCGTCCTTTATGGAACAACTTAGAAACGTCACCTTTTACTATAACACTGAGTGACTTCGAGGATCGATCCCAGTGACTTCCTAGGAAGTCACTGCCAGAGCAGAGTGTTCCATAAAGGGTGATGTTCCATAAAAGGGTAATCCCTCTCCCCCTTTCTAGCTGGTTTTATTAAATTATATTTGTAACACATTTATTATGTGCAATTTTTTTGTTCAAGCAGTTTGTTCAAACTCCATGAAAAGAGAACCCAAAAAATACATTCCAAGAAATTTATGACGTAAGATGACGGTTAGGATCCCTTGCTAAAAACAACAAGAAAATGGATTTAAAATCAAATTTATTTGAAGTAGTTTGTTCAAACTCCACACAGAGAGAACCTAAAAAAACATTTCAAGAAATTTATGATGTACGATGACGTCATCTTGAGTCTGTTTTAATCTTGCGTGAAAATAGGATCTCTTGCTAAAACAACAGGAATGGATTTAAAATCTAATTTTTGTTTAAACTCCATGAAGAGAACCCAAAAAAAACTTGCTGATTGATCCGTGGCTATTTCTTCACCCAACAACTCATCACCAGGGTCCTTCTCTACTTGTCCGGTGGGCAGACCCACACACACAGCAACACACACCCCGTCCAGCTTGCTGACATATGCTCAAAGTCTGGAGTCTCCACTGTGGACTTTGGACAAAACACCCAGGTCAACACTCACCTTACCAAGCAGGCTAACTCGAAAGAACTGTGTGCAGAAAACGGCATGGGTTCTGTGTCTGGTCAACAAACCTCTACCAATTATATTTATCCATCCCTTGAGGCAGACTATAAACGACATTTGTCCATTTTTCTTATATTTTAGTTTTTTTTATTTATAAACCATGTATATATGTTTTGCAAGGGATTTTCACGCGAGATTAAAACAGCTTCCAGATGACGTCATCGTACCACAGTCATAAATTTCTTGGAATGTTTTTTAGGATCTCTTCAAGGGAATCTATTTTCATGCAAGATTAAATCAGTAACCTCTTTTTGATTTACTTATCCCCCGGTGAAGACAACACTTTTGGAAAGTGGATGTCATGGATTTTCTTCTACTTTGCATATGTTGCAGATATTTATGAATAAAACAAGTGTGCAAAATATTTTTTCACAAAATTCAATATTTCTTGAGTTACGG
>JAULBZ010002150.1:0-19547 GCA_032360805.1 Neoturris breviconis
TTAACGACGTCAACGATGATGAAACGTAAGTAACGATAAGAAGATTCAGTATCATTGCAAACATCAATAAAGTGTTTCACAATTTTACATGTTGGTCTACCCTTCTTTATATGACTTTTGTAATTAGCTAATCTCGGCTTCCACGCTACAGTTGATCCAACACCTTGTAATCCACATTTCGTGCAATAAGCAACGTATATTACATTCTTTGTAGAACAAGTGGAGCTTCTTCGAATCTTAAACTTTCTACCGGTTGCAGAACATTTAACATGTGTAACTTCATCAACGAAATTCAAACAAGAGTCACATTTTTTATTACAGCAAGTGTAACCATGATCTGAAGTATCTGTACAATCTGGTTTTATGGTATATGGATCACCGCGTAACAATAACTCCTTCAGGTTGTTTTCACGTTTATTAGCTACTAGTATATGTGCGGGTGGATAAAGATCTTTTAACCCTTCCGAAGTTTGAAGTAAATACATGTTGTCATTTACAATCTTTTTCACATTTGGTCCAAGTGGATTAAACTTTGTGGAGAATATAATCCTTTTGTTATTATTTGGATGAACAACTTTTTTTCTGGCATCCGATCTTGACATAATTCTCACAGAATCGAATGTTTCCTTCACTTTAGTAGAATCATGTCCTCTTTCAATTAAAAAAGAACCGTATTCTTTGGATTTTGAGTCATATTCCGCCAATGTGCTACAAATGCGTCTCAATCGTAAAGCAACACCTTTCTGTATTCCGACTATTGATTGTTTATTATGGCAAGAAGTAGCGTGTAAATATATATGACTATCCGTTGGCTTACTATATACGGTAGTGAAGAGCTGATTTTGTACAATAGAAATTTTCAGATCAAGAAAACAGATGGTATCATTTCCTATTTCCATGGTGAATTGTAAATCAGGATTTAAGCTGTTAAGAAATTCAAAGAATTGATATAATTTCTCAGTAGAACCATGCCATAAAGCCAAACAATCATCCCTATATCATCTACCAAAATACATCAACTCTTGGTATGTCGATTGATTTGTGCGGAATACCTCTTGATCAATTGGATAAACAGCTAAATCTGCATATGAGCAAGAGTTTGGAGCTCCTGTTGCAGTTCCGTTTGTTTGTAGTAAATGATCTCCTGCAAAGGTCGAGTTGTTGTTGAATAAACAAAGTTCTAATCCCTCGATAATACATTCGGTTGATGGTTCTAATAACTCACAAGAATTTAATGCTGATCTTACTGCATCAATACCTTTTTTATTATATACATATATATATATATATGTTTATTTTAAAAGCCAATTAGTAGACCTATGTCCATGCAAAATTTCAAGAATTGAGCATGTATGGTTCTCCCCCCCCCCCCCTCTCCTGGCCCGGTTAAAATATACTTCTAAAATGATTATCTTCCCTTTGATATTGTTCCACCATTGCGGCTCTTTTCTTTTTCCTTTTAGTTAGATACTTTTCTTTTCATGCTCTACAAAATATTTCTTTCTGCACTGAGACCTACTAGGAAACAGCTCTACTTCATGAATGCGGAAGGCAATGAACTTTGTCACTTTTCCATAAATTATTTTTTAACTATTTGTTTTTAAATTTACCACTGATTCAAAAGTATGTTAAATATTTAAAGTAATGTCAGTTTGAAACGAAAAACATATTTTAGCCTGCACTAATTTTAGCCACACTACGCGGCCCGCATTTCCTAATACACTATGTTTCCAAAGTGCTACTACCATTTTGGCATTTCCTAATACACTATGTTTCCAAAGTGCTACTACCATTTTGGAATTTGATATCAGCATGTGAGGTGATATTTTGGAAGTGCTCACTAAAACGTTCGAGTTTCAGGAAAGAAGAGTCAAAATTGGGTTTATTTATTTATTTTTTATTTCATCGACTCAGGGATCGAGTATTAGCGAAAAAGAGATTTTTTCAAAAATGGAGATTTGAATTTTATGAGGTTTTGACCACTTTCACCCGGTAGTTATGCCCAAAAGTTAAGTTTTTGACTCAGGATTTTTTAATTGCCTATGATTCTTTGACTACAATCACGTTTGAATTTAGAATTTTTCCTATGAGACTTTGGCTAGGAACCATTTTTGGCATCCATTTTGAATTTTGTTATTTTTGGAGACATATACAAAATGGAATTTGCCCTTTACCGTTCTGCGTTCTGTATTTTATATTGTTTCCATGGTGTTTAAATGTTTGTACTGTCCCATGGGTAAAATTATACATTTGTAAAAAAGTTTGAACTTTCACTGTAAAATATATACGTTGATAATGTCTAGCAGTAGCTAGACGAAATATCCATACACAAATGTCATCTAAAACGAAACTTCTCGTTATTATTTTATGCATCAAATTGTAAGCTCACACCAACCTATCAAATATAAAATAAATCAATGATTTTTTTCCTAAAGAAATTTTAGAATTTTACGAACTGAAGCTTCCTTCTTCAATTTTGAAAGAATACATAATGTGAACAATTAAAAGGCACTTAGGGATTATATTATTTTATTATACGTGTGATCTTAAGTTAATTAGTTTTCAATAATCATAAATAAGAAGATATTAGTATTTTAATATTTTAAAGAAAAGGTATACTTCTGTTGCATTGATCTATTGTCAAATGTTTCTTTATTTTAATTTTTGACAACAGATGATGCAAACTACCATTTATTAGATGTTTTGTGTGTTAACTTTTAAAAACAAAATGCTACTTCTACCAACAAAAACAGTTTAGTGAAATCATATAGTATATAGTACATGTAGTCTATATACATGTAGGTTATACACATGTAGCCTGTATAATGTTGCCTATATACATATTGCCTATCTTTTTAAAAAGGCTTGATCTCTTTAAAACATTAAAAGCATATAACTTCCTATAATAACATAGTATATCTTTAAATTTGTGTATTCATAGTACCTTGGTGTATAGTGTGTGTATGCAGATATATTTATATGCTAGATTACATTAGAGAGATGTGAGTTTGTTTATCTATAATGGCGATATGTATTACTGAAATTTGTTATCTTTCATGTGAAGATTGTATAAATAACTTCCTAGCTGTATTGTAATGTGATGAGGATTGAACCTGCGACTCTTATTTTAGGCTTCTCATTATGCGTTTTATGATCTTAAGCAAATAAACTATACTATAAATTAGAGGCATGTGAGTTTGTTTTTTAACGTAGATCTTTTTTTTAATTTCTTAGATTTAGGTAAATAACAAATAATAACAATGGCATCCTGGACATCACATTGGTATAGCCGTAAAGGTATGTACAACCAAACCTGATCTTCAGAACGTTGGATTTAATATCTTTGGTTAGAGATTTTTGATAAGTTGATCTATCTATTATATCTATTCTCAAGGGTATAAAGATTCACTACAGCAATGTGTAATTAAGAAATATTGCACTCCTCCCGAGATGATGTATTTCTGACTGGCTCTGAGTAGTGTTATCGCTCTTGAAGAGTTTGTAGCATCTACAAAGTTCTTACAAAATCCTTCATGCAGGTAATATAAACACATGCAAATGTATTTTTTCTTATAAGATGAAGGATCAGAGGCTATCCGAAGTTACAGATAAATTTAATGAAGTGCTTTCTTGTTGATTTGTGTTAGTTTTCGGTGATTTTTAAGTTAAGTTTTCACTATGTCAATGATGTAGCATTGGTGGATAATTTGATGTTATATGGAAGAAATCTGAGTTGAAACTTAATTTTGGGAAGTAATTTTATTACCGTTTACTCATTTAGAGTATTGGTGAATGCCCTATTTCTTGCGAAAGCTCCCCGACTGTGCTTTGACAGCTTTTTATTTTGAGCTATAACCACACAGTAGTATATACTATACGGAAATAGCTTTTCTACCAGAGGTCATCGTCTACTTCATGAGGCTTTTTGGGATCTGGGAACGCAAAAAAATTCTTTACTTGGAAAATCTGTGGTGGGTGTAAATAAGACATAGCTACTAGCAAGAAAATTAAGATAATACTACTTATGACTTAGGAGATTTGAATGTGTAAAGTGATTCCGATGAGAGATGCAAATAAGTGTGTTTGTTATTTTAAATTCTTGTGCAGAGAATTAAAGCTATTTTCAAAACCACACTGTCTATTATTGCGTTTCCCTAGTACCAGCCTGTTTTGATATTTAAAAAGATGGCATACAAAAATAAGAACAATAGAAATTGATTCTCGGCATGTATGTCTAAATATTTTCAAAATTTATTCTATATGGCCACATGCAAAAAAGACAAAGATGATCTTAAGACCTTGACTTGTAAATCTTTTTCTTATCGTATATCTATGATGGAATATTTTCTTTTTAATGCACATTAAAGTGGCAACACAAGTTGTTTAGCATGGGGAATTCCACATAGTGTACAGTGATTAAAATAAGAGCAAATAATCTCTGAGAAGGAGTAATTTTTGTGCTTAGATTCATTAAGCTTGAAGCTATCTGTGCTAAAATATCCCTCCTCCACAGTGATTTTTGCTCTTATTTTTGACCACTAGTGTGTAACCTCATTATGATAGACAAAACAAATTAAAATTTAAATCGTTTTCATGATAGCAAAAATTGTGAGAGGTTGTAATCAATATTTATTAATGGTAACTATGATAAGTGCTAAATTTTGAAAACACCATTTTTCTAATATAATTTTAATAAGATTTTGGCTATTTGATGCTCAAATAAACACTAAGAACATTAATCCTGAATCGATTATTGCATGTCTTAAAAAAAGCTGTGTATATATCTCAACTGATCATACTCTGAAGATGTCCACAAAAATGAATTCCGCAAAATACCCTAAAAACCTCAATCCATAAAAAATAGATTTATCGTGACTATTTACCCATTTTTGAAATTAAATTTTCGTGAATCCAAGACAAAAAAAACATTAATTTGTCTAGGCTTTTAATCTGCAAAATATTATTTCACAAACATTTCTTACCACAAATAATTTCTTACTTTAATACTCGGTTTTGTCAATGAGTATGTAATTAATTGCATTGCACAGCCGGGAAGAATGCTGAATTTTATATTGTTACTGCACATAAAGATAAAGCGATGTTACGGATTGTATATCAAATTGCTATAATGCACGATAAAAGCTTAACTAATATAAAAAACATCTGCTGCATCAGCTGAGATTCAACAGCTAGGCTAGGGTAGGATCCAGGCTATGTATTGATACAATACAATACTAGCATAGACACTAGGCATATGGACAAGTGAGTAAATGTGCCTAGACTAAATACTAATGGATACACATTGGCTTACATAGACTAGACATCGAGACCAAATCAAAATGTATAGGGTATACAGCTACAAACTTTTATATAATTTAAGTAAAATTCTGCAATTTTTATATGTAACACTGCACTGCGAGATTGACCTAGTAAAAGAAAACCCATGTCAGATAATTCTCAAAACGCAGTGTACGTGAGCATGAACTATAGTGATGTGGCAACAATTAGTGTGAATGTGCAAAATATTCTCACAGTGCCAAAGTAACCAAAAAATATAACGTCGGACAGACTAGTGATCAATACGACGTCAGATAATGCGCCATTAATATATTGTAATGCTCGACATTAATATATCGTAATACATAGTCTAGATACAGAGCTATATGAGTATTCAGCAGTCTTTTATGCTGTGTTGGTGATTAATATTCTTTTATATTTAGATACGGTTCGTGAGTTTTTATCTGTTGTATCAGATGATCTACTTAGATATTTGATTGAAAATGATGAAGATGTTATGCTTGTTGGAGATACATTTGAAATTCCTATAAAGTTATCATTTATTAATCGATTCGTACCAATTATGAAGACGGCACTGGAAACACTAGTTGGAAAGTATGAAACAGATACAATTGAGCCAAAGAAAATAGAGGTTTCTTGCTTTGATGAAAAAACGACTGCATTATTTGTAAAGATCTTCCAAGAACGGAGGGAATTAGACATTACTAGTTTGTCTTGGGAAGAAGCGCTAAATTTAATTAAATTTGCACATTTTTATCAATGTGAAATTCTTTTGAAAATGTTTTATCGGCTTATAGAAAAACGTGTTAATGTAAATAATATATATGATGCTATTGCCTTAATGGATTTGCTTGGTTTTGATGATTGGAAATCGAAATGCTGTGAACTTTTAAAAAATGACAAGAATGTTTCAAAGATAATTAATAATGAAAAATGGAGGCTTTTAATAGAAAAATGTCCGAAAATAGTAGCAATAATGTTAAGTGAAATATATGTGCAAAAGAATGAACCTTATGTGACGACATCAGATCACAGCCCAAACCTTCCTTAGATCTGATTCATATCATTGTAGTTTAGTCATTTGGAAGTTGTAAATATAATAGGTAATTTAGTTATAATGTAAATTTTTACCGAGTATGTTACGTACGTAGACACAAAATCATCATGCTCTAATGAAGTATGTTATGTCTGTATAAGGTATAAGGTAACAGCATATTAAACAATTGTGATGCAAATTAAATTCAAACTATACACATGCATTCATATTTATTGGAAGAACGATTTTTACCTGTTAAGGTGGATCTCCACTAGGTGAATTCTAAATGAAGCCATTACATTGATTCAAAGCTGTCAGGTAACATCGATTTCAACCAATGTAATGACTTCATTTTGAATTTGTGCGAAAGAACTCACCTAATGAAGATCTACCTTTAGTAATAATTTATTTTCACCCAATTTAACAGAAAATATTTTAAATACAGAAAACAATGTGAAGCAGTTCTGTTGGCTCTAAGAATAATAGAGTACATTTTACCAACAATAGACACCCAAATCAAACAAAAGAAAGTAATAAACCAATTTTAATTTGTATCAATTATCAACCCCCCCTCTACGGCTACGTGCAAAGTACCTGTAAAAGTTCTTAGAATCTGCCAATCTGTTTAGTCTTTTGCTGTAAGGGGTCACTATATTAAGTAAAATTTCTATAAAAACCGCTTGCTAATCTAGTGCTTACAACGCCCCCAGCTGTTAGTCTTGGTTGCTATACAGCATCGGTTGGCCACTGCAGTCATATTGCCCGTGGCCTCCATTGTAACTGTATATATTGTATATCCAGCAAAAAAGCCTAAGAAGGCTTTTTTTTTAATCATTTTGGTCTTTGAGTTGAAGGGCTTATTTCTTTGCTGATATATCTTGTTTTTTTAAATATGGATTCCCAACCCTGCATAAGCATTGAAAACAATATCTGAACAGATAAAAAGATATACTTATGATACAATGCCCTGATATCCATGTATTTAGGAATGTGTTTACTAATTAATGGAAGGGAGTATAAATTTCTGAAAGCATTTACATAATAGCCTATAATAATAGCCTATAATTATAGTGTTGTCAATGAAAACGTATGATTTTGGAACTATTTTTGGGTCAAATATCGAAAAAGGGGTACTGTTGTGTAGAATACGATTTAGAAGATGATGTCCAGTTCAATAACAACGCATCTGAATGAATGATAGTATAATATTTTTTATATTAAGGAATAACCATGAATAGACTTGTGACGAGTTGTAAAAATATTTATTTTGGTAATGTTAATCAAATAAGATTCTTATTAAATCCATTGATAAGAAGGTGCAATTTGTTATCATTTGAAGAAAAATTGTTGGATAAAGAAAAGAGATGTTTTGTATTTCATCGCAGTCTTCATCGAAGTTGTATATCTTTACAAGACGATAATTTTGAAATGACTAGTCACGAATTAGATAAGATATTACACAAAGACAACTTGTCATTAATTGATGTAAGAGGTTATGATGAAATTGAATTGTCTGGAAA
Organism: Neoturris breviconis; assembly: GCA_032360805.1. NCBI lineage: Eukaryota > Metazoa > Cnidaria > Hydrozoa > Anthoathecata > Pandeidae > Neoturris > Neoturris breviconis. The sequence continues at coordinate 7,855 of JAULBZ010002150.1, forward strand.
AATACCAGGAGCCGTCAACATTCCAAGTAAGTTTATTGTTTACATATTTAGCCCACCAAGTTTTGATGGGTTATTACTAGGATTTTTTTAAAAGTGGAGATATTTAAACGTATGATTTACATTCACCAAAATGATTTTCTCATAATTTTTGTTGAAATAAATAAAACAAGTGTCATTTTAGTTGTCATTTTTTATTAAACGGATATTTCGTCTAGCCACTGCTAGACATTATCAACGTATAATTTCTACAGTGAAATTCAAACTTTGTATATAATGTATAATTTGACACATGGGACATATAAAAAACATGGAGACAATATAAAATATAGAACGCAATGTATAATGGAGTTGTTCTCTACGGAACTTGTAAACAAATTAAAAGGAACAATAAAACACAAAAGATTAGTAGTGACATATAACAATAAACAGTACGACGAACCTAAATGTGTCAATATCATATAGTAATCACACTTAGTAAGGGTAACTCGTCTGCTTGATTCCCAACCGATACACGACGCCAAATCAGCGTCGATACAACGTCAAAGTGACAGGAATCTTTTTAATGCCAATTCGATGTAGCGTGTCTACTGGGATACTTCTCCCCTTGTAGAAAAACGTTTTTAGCTAACTAAACAACGATAAATTCCAAGACTGTTCTTGTTTAGTCAAAGTAGGTTTATCATCTCGAATAAACAGAGCTTTTGAAATTTTTTGTCGTCTATAACCACCACAGTTTTTGTTTAAAATTTCAAAATCTTTAGATTTTGCTACCGGATGACCAGTCATTGTATATTGGTATACATGTGACTTCTTGTCACGTTTATTGTGATCATTAATATGCCCATTAATCCTTTGTGAAGTTTCACCAGTATAAGTACTATCACAGTCATCTGTAGGACACGTATATTTATAAACAACATCACATTTGTGGCATTTGTTGGTTTCATCTTCAAAAAAAAATACCATGATAGTTTGGTACAACTGTATGCAATTCTAGGTTGAACATTGACCGGCAAAGTATGCTTGAAGGTGTTCTTCATCCGTTTTACAATATTTATTCCACGTTGGCCTTTGAATTGTAATACCATGGTAGGCTTGTTCTTTATTATTTTGAGGAACAATTATAGGTTTGATAATTGTGTCTTGCTTTCTTTTCTTGTCTGACACAATTCTTTGTACGATGTATCTTTAATTAACTTATGTTCATCTGAATTGACGATGTATGCTCGTTGGATCTTAATGTACCATTTTTCCATGTTGTTGGTGCAAATGAGTCCCAGCAAATATATACGTCTGTGTTTTTAGATTTGCGATATACTTCAGTTTGGAAGAAAGCATCAGATTGTCGTCTAACTAGTACATCTAAAAACGATATACTACCTTCACTTTCTACTTCGTATGTAAATTGGATATTTTTATCGTAGCAATTTAATTCAGGTTGTAGATTTTACAAACGTAAATGTATCATTCTACATGTTTTTTCCAAAACGATATTTTATCAGCTAATCTTGGTACTAAATTCTCTTCTAAGGATACCATGAAGATATTTGCTAGTACTGGGCCCAAAGGAAGACCCATGGCGACACCATCGGTTTGAATATACATTGAACCATTAAACAAAAAATGAACTTTTTTGTGCATAGGATAAGCAGAGAGCGTAGATCTTTCTCACTTATTGTAGTGGCTATCTCTTTATCTCTGCATATTTTATTCATTATAATATGGTGATCCCACTGTAAAGTTATATTTGGGTACTCCCACCTTGAGTTTTTATCATGGTATTCCTAAAGTAATGCTTTTATATCAAGCGTTTATTTATCTAATGGTACAGTGGTAAATAAACATGTTACATCGAATGAAGTCATCACGTTATCTTTTGGTATTTTTTATTGGCTTTAGTCGAGCTAGTGGTGAAAGGAGTTTCGCCAAATATTTTGATGTTTTGTAAGTAGCAGTTCCCATGTTGGATATGATAGATCTAAGTGGTAATTCATTTACATTTTTGGACAAGGATGGTACTTTATGTACTTTCGCTGTACCATAAAATTGTGCTGGTTTTGATCCTTGTGGATACAGATCCCGGCTAGGTTTAATTTTTCTCAAGGCTCGTTGCACTTGTCCTTCTAATTTGGCAGTGGGGTCATTCAGCAGTTGTTTGAATTTATCAGACGATATTAGATTCCCGTCACTTTGACGTTGTTTTGACGTCGATTCGGCATCATGTGTCGGTTGGGATATCTTTAAAGCGGCCGAGTTACCCTTACTAAGTGTGATCAACATATGATATTGACACACTTAGGTTTGTTGTACTGTTTTTAATTTATTTATGTTGTTTCCATAGTGTTATATGTTTGTTATATGTCCCATGTGTCAAATTATACATTATATACAAAGTTTGAATTTCACTGTAAAAATTATACGTTGATAATGTCTGGTAGTGACTAGATGAAATATCCGTTTAATAAAAAATGACATCTAGAACAACACTTCTCGTATTTATATTCTGGATTTTTGTTGACTTGGAAATTTTTTGAATTCAGTTTTTAAGGATTTGACCAGAATCACATTTGGACTTTGAGACTTTGACCATGTATCTTTTTGGCAGCCATTTTGTATTTTAAGAAAGCTCCCTCCTTAATCAAAGTGATATTTGTTATTAAAATATTTTCTAAGTCTCTATTTTGATTTTGGAAAGCTTTCTTCAGTTTTAAAATTAATATTAATGTTATATTCTTTCACATTTAATAAGATATATAACTCAGTCAACTAGGATTATTTGAAGGATGAGGAAAGCGAGGCATTTGATGCCCTGCAAAGCTCCATTAACCTATTTTTATTGCAATTTTAAATAGAATATCTACTTTTTATTCTTTAGTGGATGAGATAGAATTTGCTTTTAATTTATCAGAAGATATATTTGAAAAAAGATACGGTTTCATCAAACCTCCTGATGATGGTGAAAATGTCATATTTTACTGTTATGCTGGAATTAGAAGTTTACGTTCACTTACTATCGCCAAAAATATTGGCCTTGAAAGGTATGTATCTACTAAATTATATAATGAATTAAATTAGTATTATATGCTCAGATGTTTCTATTCTTTCTTTGAATTCGTCTTTCTTTTTTCTTTTTCTTTTTTTTTTCTGCCATCTTTTGTTTCCTGATCAGACTTGTCTCTCATACATTTGAGCGATGCTAATCCCTTCATAATACCTGAAGGAAAGTAAAGTTTAATTTCATTGGTGTCTAGAACAACATTGAAAATGTTGTAGAGCAACTATAGCATCTTTACTGCAGTTGATCAATTGTTGATCTGTGAGTTTCATTGGAAAATACTACAAAGTACAAAAAACAAGTATGGAATTGAACAAATATATATTTTTTAATTTCAACATCCACCATCTTCTTGATTTATATATGGCTAACATTATTATTTATATACTTCAATTTAGAGCTAAACATTTATCTGGCGGTTATATGGCTTGGCAAGAGCATGAACAAATTAAGAAGTAGATGTTTTTAGGTTTTACTAATATTTTTATTTCAATTTTTGTTAATCACTTTTTATCTATATTTATTGTAGTTCTTATTTATGAACACACCGTAAATGATCATTTAAGCGCCGTATAAGCACATATGATATTATTTGTAAAACCGTTCAACCCTTCTATTAAGATGCAAGTAGTTCTTTTATGGTCAGTAACAGCATTGAACATTGCAGGGACAACAAGGCCGACTTCTCTCATCTTTTTTTAAATAAATGCTTATGTCTGAAGAAGTGTCCATGCTAATTAAGCGCCCACCCTAAGCGTTTTTTTTTTTAAATAGGTGCTGAGGGTGCTTAATCACTTATTTATGGTAATGAATTATACAAATGTTTTTATAAAGAATCATTCACGACCAATAATATATACATGTCTTGAGGTTCCGGTTCTACAGCCGGTTTGTGTCCAAACCTCACTACAACATAATTCTATTGTCATAATAGTGTTTTGTCTAATAGTGTTGAAGTTAAAACTTGATTATAAAGCAGAAAAGCTAACATTATACATGCAATTTGAAAATAAAAAAACATTGAAAATTTGTTAGATATGCTTAAATCAACAGACCTGATCTTAATGTAAAATCTAAGACATATAAAATACAGGATAACAACCATTTCATGATATGCATTATAGGCAATATTTAGGAATAGCTCACCAAAAATGTTTTGATTCCGTCCACTTGGGTCTGAGTTCTGGATAAAAAAGGGTCCAAATTGCTTTTTTTCTCCAGCCTTTAATTGAGTGGAACGTTTTTTGCAAAATTGATATAAATATGTCATTAGATGCATTCTTTGGATACAGAACTTTTGACATTTTAAACAATTCCAGGAGTATGCTAATTCTATACATTTGGCTAAATAATACCCTGTTCTATTGACATCAATACTGCCACTAGACATTTCTAAGAATATTTCACCACATTAAACTATGTCCAATAAAATCCCACCATGCCTCCAGATTATTGAGCATTTACCCTTCCTTTTTTTTTTTGTTTGGTCAATTATGTTATTTCCTAAAAAAGATAAGTATACACATGCACCATACATCACAGTACTATGTATACACAATATTTTAAGGGTAATTATATTTAATTATATACTTATAAAATAGAGAATGTGTAAACATACCTAAAGTACAGAACTTTTTGCGAATAGAAATGTAAAAATAAGTTTCCCTGATTCGCGAAATTAAATGTTGACAGAAAAAAATTAGCCTCAATTTGCAAATTTAAATGTTCACGAAAAATGCATTTTTCTCCACTCCTGCAAATAAATGTTTGCAAAAATTTCTGCACTTAAGGTATGTCTGTCTCTACTAAGTGGACTTTGACAAAATAGACCCTTAAAATGCTATAGGTAATGACCATAGGTTAATAATTTGTAACAGATTTCCATGGATTACTACAGTCATTTTATTAGAGGAAGTGTGTATTTTAAATTCATTACTTTAGAGCCAGTGGAATTAAAAAAACGAGCCTGAGAAGTTTACGTCAACTCAACTGTATGCTACCATCTGTCTACTTGTTTTGATTTGCAGTTTTCAGTATTCCTATTTATTTCATTATTTCTTTGTTTATATCTTGTTTATAGATTATAGAAATACAAAAATGATTTAAAAACAAACATAATGCCAAGAGAACTATGTTCTTATACATTCTCCACACACCAATTACAGGTATTGAAAGCAAATGGTTTCCTACATGCAGCTGATGTTGTTGAACTTTCGCCATCAGAGCTTAGCAGAGGTATTTTTTACCAAGTACTACTTTTTGCTATTCTATGAACTTAACAGGTCTTATTCATTATATGAAAACGAGAAGGCATTTGATCATTTTTTCTATCGCTCACTTACAAACCTACCGTGGCTTGTTTTTGCCATGCTTAATTTTATTTTAATTAAAACTATGATGGCACAAACAAGTCACCGTACAAACTTCACTAATGTTAGTATTATTATTTTACTCTTGACAAAATTTTAATGGAATAGTCAGATGCTGAAAAAGGAGACAAAATCTATCTATTTGTACCATTGTTGCGTTTGTATCGCTAGTGTTTTTTTCTATAACTCAGAGTTAAACGTCTCCAGCAATGAAGCATTGGATATCATTCAAATAATCAAAGGTAACAACATTGATAATTCAACCAATAAATCTGCATATGATTTACTTAAAGAAGAAGAAACAGAAATACCTATTGTAACATTTTGTGCTGCACTTGATGAAATTATTGGTGGTGGGATTCCAGTTGGAAAGATTACTGAGTTTTGTGGTGCACCTGGCATGGGGAAAACACAATTCGGGTACGAGTTCTTCACATGGTTACAAATCATTAGCATTAATTTTAATTTGGTCCCGGCTATTAAAAACTGCCAACCCAATTATACAAACTTGGAAATGTTGTTTCATTACTTTATATTCCTGACAACGTTTGTAGGTCATGATCCAAGATATTAGTAACTATTTGCATGGATATGGGTATCAAACCCTTTGTCAATTATAACTTACAATTCTCTAACTTTAGAGACACCATCCTTATAGCATTAGGAAATTGATTACGGGAAGTCATTTCTTTAAGTTGGCACGCCATTCAACAACACTTGTTCTCAATACAAAACCAAGCAAAGCAATAAAGGACTGATAGTCATAGCGTGAAAGCCTACCGAATACGTAATCGGTAGGCTTTCATGCTGTGAGTGGTCATCAGTAGTTATCATTTTATATTATAGAATGCAGTTAGCTGTTGATGCACAGATTCCAGAAGCATTTGGAGGTGTTGAGGGTGAAGCTGTGTATATCGGTAAATTATAATTTAGAAGAGTATAGATGTGAACTGTGTACAATTTCTAACTCATGGAAAATATACACGAAACTTTTCAAATATATTGCATCTGACAAATCTAATCCACTTGAATTTGTTTTAATAATGGTTATCTATGAAAATAAATCCAAAAAGTTAGCCATCTTCAAATTTATATCCATGCGGAAATAATTGGTTTGGCCTGCAATATTAATCCATGTGAAAATTTACTTTACTAAAGTAATAATAGAATTGTTATTGCACTAATATTTCAATATATATGTTTCCCTTTATTCAATTGCTCGGTATCTCTAGATTGTGAAGGAAGTTTCATATGTGAAAGAGTTCTTGAAATAGCAACTGCAGCATCAGCCCATATTGAAAGTGTTGCAGAAAGTGACAGTGACCAAGGTAGAACATTATAACACATAACATGAAAACTGAAGACAATAAATCAGAAACTAACTGTCAAACTCAACTGTGTTGGATAATTTTAGTAACAGTTTTCGGTACTTAAATACTCCCCTCCCCAGTTGATGTTTCGGTACTTAAAAACTCCCCTCCCCAGGGGATGCTTCGGTACTTAAAAACTTCCCCCCCCCCAGAAGATGTTTCAGCACTTAAAAACTCACCTCCCTAGGGTGAAAAGTTATTTTCAGATGAGTTTGTTTCAAAGATAAATCCAAATTTTTACTTTTAATCTGAATTAGAAAGAAGCGTGATATTGTGTGCAAAAGTTCTTTTTAAAAGAAAAAAATAGGAGTAGAGGGTAGTTCCTCTAACTAAGTTAATCTCAGAGCCAAATTTCAACTACATCTGGATTTTAATTATTCCATTACACCATTTGTTATTAATATAGCTCCCTAGCTCCCTAATGTTGATTTTGTTGTCCTGAATAAAAGAAAAGATCTAATCTAGGCGGATGAAGATATTAATTTGTAGAATTAAGTCCTGTACATTATAACAAGAGAACAAAATTCTTAGCTGTTTGTCTTTGTTATTTGATCAAATCAAAAGATGGATTTACTTTAGGCAAGCAAAATATTATGTTCAAAAGTCAAAAGAAAGACATTCGTGATGGAGGCATCAGAAACCATTATTAGGATGTCTTTATGCCATGAGCCTTTTTCATGTTGATTTTTTATTTTCTTTAGATATAAAGGAAGCTCTAGATAGATTTAACGTAGAAAGAATTCTAAATGGAATTCATGTTTATCGTTGTCATGACAATATCCAGCTTATTGCATTATCACATGTATTGCCTGAGTTCCTACAAACTCACCCAAAGGTAATAATTAAATAAATAAAAGCTGTTTTGTTGGTCTAAAGGGATACATTGATGTCCATGCCATTTGTTTCTTTATATTCTGATAGAATATGAGCTAATAAATAGCAATTCTACAAATTAATGTGCTTTGAAAAATTGGAAACTAAGTATATGGCGAGAGAGTTATTTGCAAGGTATTTGCAAGGATAGAATTTTGCTTCACTGCGCAATGCCCCTTCACCGCCTATGTATTATTCATTGACCAATTTGAAATACTGGAAGATTTTAAACATTTCTGTAAATTTACTATGTTCTTCATTATGGGTTCTAAATATAACAAGCAGAATATTGTCCATTGATTACGCAAAAGCTCCCAGAAGCTGTGTTGACATCAAATTTAACACAAATTTGTTTATTGTTATTGTTTTCGTATTTAGGTGAAGATTATTATCTTGGACAGCATTGCATTTCATTTTCGTCATGATTTTGAAGATATGGGATTGAGAACAAGACTTTTACATGGCCTTGTACAAAGTTTTATGAAAATGGCTTATGAACACAAGTTAGCTGTATGTTTTATTTTCTCAAGGGCATCATCGTTTTTAGCCCACCAACCAAAGTTTGGATGGGCTATTGCTATGACTTTTCAGCATTGGCGTTGCCCCGCTTTTTTTAATAAACCATGTTCCCGAAGGGCTATCATTTTGAAATTTGGTACAAGTATTTGTGGCGATATTCCAGAAGGGTTTGCTAAATATTTTTTAACTTCGTCTGCTTGGTCTCCAATTTTGGGCAAAAAAGGTCAAAATTGAGTTTTTGGTCCAATGAACCAAAAAAGCGTGGTATGGCATTTTGGGCAATATTACGATACCGCTGGCCAATTAATTTCAATTTCGTCAATTCAGGACTGAGTATCGGCGAAAAAGGATTTTTTCAACCGTGAAGACTTAAATTTTTTTCGAACAGTTGATTTACATTCACTAAATTGTTCAATTTATGATTTTTGTTGACTTTGTTGTTGACAATGCTGTTTATAAGGATTTGACCAGAGTCACATTTGAACTTAGAAAGCTTTGTCGATATTTTGATATCTATGAGACATTGACCACATTCACTAAAATGTTCAATTCATGATTTTGTTGAATTAAAACTGTTTATAAGGATTTGACCAGAAATAATTTTTGAAAATTAACTTTTCTATGAGACTTTTTTGGCAGTCATTTTGTTGTATTATGAGGAAGCTCTCTCCTCAATTTTTTGAGATGATAAAAAATATTTTTAACATTTCAAGAATTGAAGTCTCCATTTTGATTTTGGAAAGCTTTCTTTTTCAATTTTGAAATATATATTAATGTGTATTCACGTTAGGGCCATTTAATGACAATACACAATTTAACAGAGAAAAATATTTTAATAAGAGAATAAATTGTTTTAATGAATATGTAATCTTCTATTTCAATATTCTTTATTTCTTTTTAATTTTAATAACAGATGATGACAACCGCCCCTTTACTTTAAAATATTTTATTAAGTGTTAACTTAATACATTGACATAATGACCTTTAAAATTGTGTTCCAATTGTTTATTTGACCTGAAACTTTACCATCATAATAAAGATATTCAAATACTGTATTGATGTGTGTATGTAAATCATATTTATGTGCTTAGGTTTAACCTTCAATTGATTTGATATCCTACTTTCATTATGATGGATATAGTTACTAAAGCTTAATCGTTTTATACTAACAGATGTAAGAGCTAATACTGATTCTTTATTTCTCTGGCACATTTCTCTAATATTAATTTTTTCGTGAAAGCTATACAGTAGATATCGTGAATAATGGTTTAGTTAAAACCTTCATTATTTCTGTTTCAAACTACTTTTCAAAAATAAGTTGAGTCTATAATATCCTTTTTTTAAACTGAGTAATGTGTTGGGCGCTCAGTGCTAAAAATAACAAATAATCACTGTAGAAGAGTGACATTTGAACATAGTTTCAGATTTTATATCCTGAAGAAAGCTTTGCTTAAAAACCCTTCTTCACAGTTATTATTTGTCTATATATTCTAGGTGGTATTTATGAATCAAATGACAACAAAAATTTCACAAAATGAAGATTCAAGACTAGTACCTGCTCTAGGTAAGATTAAACTTCTCAGTATTCGAAATAAGAATAATCACTGTGAAAGAGGGAGAATGAAGCTATGCTCAAAGAACACTTCTGTATTATTTGCCTTTTGACTGCTGCTTCTTTCCTGTATTATGAGCCGATGCTTAAGTGCCTTACTCAAATCAATTAGTAGCTTCCTTTAAATTTTACAAAAAAAATTGACATTTTTTACCTTATTTTTAATTGGCAATATCTCAGGAACAAAATAAGATTTCTTGATTCTGTTTTCACATTTTAGAGTGCGAAATGATTTGCTTTTTATTATCAAAAAAAACTATTTTAAGTCCACATTAGCCTACTATAGCGCACCAAAATTGACAAAATTTTCTTCAAAAGTTTTACTGTCAGCTTCAGTCGAAAGTAGTATTTCTGTAAAATAGACACAATCATTTAACACGTACTAAACCCTGCTTAGTCTTTTTCTATCAAAATGAATGAAATAACCAATTATCTATAGTGCTATGGGGTGCCAGAGGTATCAAAATTAATTAAAAAAGTTTTTATTAAAAAACAGCTATGGAGGAGAGCAATAAATAACTCATATGCCATTGACTGAACAATATTGAAACAATAGATCATTCAATATAATCTTATATCGACAAATAAAGGATAAATGTGGAAATAATTGAAAATTTTCTATACACCTCTCTGAAGGAGAGCACTGACAACACACCTTCTGCATAATATTTTCGATTGTCATTCCACCAAAAATGTTCCTAGTAAAAAAATATTAAAAGTCACCAAAGGAGGACTTCGTTTGGTTTGTTGTTGCAATTTTGCCCTCCCCTATATATAATAGGGTTAAAATGTGAAATTAATTAGTAGCTTCCTTTAAAATGTGAATTAGTGTGCACATATTATCTGCATTAAGTAGGAAGTTATGTACATTCTTAAGGCCGACCTCCACTTATCAAATTTTGTACGCGCGTACATACGAACAGTAATTATTGTGTGACAAAAATAATCGCTGTGAACAAATTAGTCTGCACCAGGTAGACCTCTGGTCTACTTCTGAGCGAACGAAACGTGTTTGCAGTTATGTAATAAATGTTTTTCAACCACTCAGATCAATTAACAATCTCCATTTGTCAATGTTCGTATGCAGTGTTGACAAAATTTGATGAGTGGCAGTCGGCCTTTCCACCCAGATTTATTAAGTAATTGTTGGATCCTATATTCAGTTTAGTTACAAGTAATCTTGTATTAATGTTTTCTTTATTACAATCAGGTTATTTTTTTATTTTTTATGTAGGACAAAGTTGGGGACATGCATGTACCATACGAATAATTTTAGATAGTAAGAATGGGCAAAGGTATGTGTTGATGAAATTTATTATGAAACAACTATGAAATGAGATCGTTTATATATTCAACAGTTACCACACACTATAAAGATTTTTTGTTCATTTGAATTATATTCAATGTTCAAGCTTTCACACAGCAACAGTCAGATATTTTTAATCACAAAATGTAACATTATGTAAAACTGCTTAGATTTCTCAGAATTCAGGAAATGTTCCTGTTCCAGATATTTCAATCCCAGCTGATTAGTTTATCACAAAGAAATGTACATAGATAGATAGTAGGAATGTGGTATTTCTTATATAGGTTCGATAATATCCTTAATTTTCATGCCATTTTTACTTTTGATCTCCCTATTTTTTGTGTCCTAAATTTTCACGTACCACGTGAATCTTTAACTATGCACCCTTTTAATTTATGTGCGCTCAACAATAACGTATATTTTTTATGGTTGGGAGTCTAACAAATATTAAAATATGTATATCAGAAAACAGGGCTCGAAATAACAGCCGGTCATCACTGTGGAGGAGAGAATTTTTAGAATATTTTCAGCCAAGTTGGCTGAAAATATTCTGAAAAATCTCTCCTCCACAGTGATGACCGGCTGTTAT
>JAULBZ010002151.1:3195-16351 GCA_032360805.1 Neoturris breviconis
CCCCCCCCCCCCCCCCCCCAATTAAGTCCTGAGCATGGTCAATTCTGAAAGAAATAAAAGCTGTACTATTTCGAGTACTGTTCCAAGTTATTATGTATAACACTATTTTTTACATTATAAGTTTTTTTGATGCAGCAGTGTTGTATTTTACATACCAGAAATTGTATTTTACAGACCAGAATAATGTAATTTATAAACCATAATTATGTAATTGCTGTAACTACTGGATAATGTAATTTACGGACTCCAAAAACTGATATTGTATATTATTAAGCAAGCATGATGACGTCATAATATTGTCATGTGACTAGGGATAGATTGTTTTTGAGCTTATAAAGCACTCAATTTTCCAAAGTCATGTTTCATTAATAGACCAAATGCAGTTCAAATTAGTTTCTAAATTTTATATAAATGTTGTTCATTTTATTTGCATCGTTGACGTCATGCTTAGGTGTGGTCAAATATTTGACGTCATGTTTAGGTGTGACCAAATATTTGAAATGTTACAACTTAGTCACAATAAATAGAACAATAACTGGTCGAATTTCATTGACATACAAGGTAGTTCCCGTTAGAAAGTCAAATTCCCCTAATATTACTCATTTATTAGCACATGTTCTAGTTACGACGTCATAATTTGGTCACGTGATTAAACATTTACTTTTCTTGTTTAGTTATCATCGGTAAGAACTATAATTAGGCCAAGCTTCATACATTTGTCATATGTCGTTCACGGGAGATCATAGATGAGGGCAACAATGCCACCCCCATCCCCCCCACGATTACAAGGGTCTAAAAAGCCATGCTTAACAGAAGTTATTGCCTTGCAGCAAGTTTTACTTTGAGCAACCAACGCCTCGTTTTCATGTATTTGTGAACAGGTCTGACACACCATTATCAAAGCAAATCAGTGCCAATAGGATATCGATTTAACATGAGTAGGCCATTGTAATCTACACTCCTCCATGGGTGCTTAGTAAACAAAATAAATATTATTGTATTTACCATATAATCAATAAATAACTGTATACTACGAATAAAAATAATATTTGTATATACTATAATACCTATATCCTTGCCAATTTAAACAAGTAAAAATACTTCCTATCGTTCGATTAAATTCCTCTTTTAAAAATATTTCAAGATAGCATCAAACTGATAAATGACAAAGAGATCTATGGTAAGCATTTCTATGTAGTTAGCACACGTGTTCATTCTATTACTGATGGTTCACATACTGTGTTTCCTAAAAACTAATAAAATTATTTTGGTGCTATATAAGAGAGGCGCTTATTAACGGAGAGCGTCAATTAATTCCAGGTGGGCGCTAATGATATATATATTTCAAAATTTGCTTGGAAGATCAGCATATTTGCGATGTATTATTATAGTTTTCTCACAATGTTTTTGCGAATATGAAACTGCATCTCGAAGGTAAATTTATCTTCCCGGTAGTTTCATGTTTATCATGTTTCTCAACGAAATATTAACAATATGCATTTTGTTTTCTCTATTAATCGCCCTGGGCGCATATTTCAGGGTAGGTGTTAATAAAATTATTTCCTCCCAAGGTGGGCGGCACTTATTAGAGGAAAATACGGTATTTGTGAATGTTTATAGGTAGAGTGAAATGTAGCCAGTATTCAGTGTGATCTGGAGTTTTAACTGGAGTAATGGAATGAAGAGAGGAAACAAAGGATTCAAAATATAGTACTAGACTCCAAAGGTTGATTTCAACCAGACGAAACAATTCCCTGTGAAAGCCAAAAGGTGTGACGTCGATTTCTACCAATGGAATGTCTTCTTTTGGCTTTCGTAGTGAATTTTTTTCCTAGTGAAAAACCAGTTTATAGATTTCTTTATCAAGCTTATTTTGTTTGTATCATAGCGAATAGTAATAGTAATAATCGGTCACGATCCTGAAGAATCCTATAAGTAATTATAGCCACGTTTAGCCACAAAAATATACATTCATATAGGGTCAATATAGCTTGTCAAATAGCCAGTTATCCATCTTAGTTAGCCAGACAATGATGACTACTCATCCCTGCAGGCCGCGACGTCTTTTTTCGATATTTCGATTTTGATAAAAAGTGGCGTGCTGGCAAGGTTTACATTTTGAATTTGGATCGTTCTTAATAAATCAATTAAACGGCTGGATTCTGATTCTAAACAATTTTTTCCCAGGTTATCCAACGGTTATGGGGTTTCGCGCGGGCAAAACGTGCATTGATCGGCCCGCTCTTATCGCCTCGAAGTTGAAAATTTTCAACTTTCTTAACGATCCGTGCGGGTTAAGCGGGTTAATTGGAAGTCGGGCTTTAGTCACAAGCTTGCTAAAAGTAGTTTTAAGCACTATTTATCAATTAATCTTCGATATAAATTCGTTTCCGTTGGGCGTCTAAAAATAAATAATATGAAATATTAACACCTCTCCCATTTGGTTTCTTCTTCAGAAAAGTATCTTGCACTAACAACATATGGAAATTTAAGTAACATTAAGAAATATCCAAATCCAAAATACAAAAGGTTTTCCCACTGATTTTTTTTACATCGAGGAAATCAACGAAATGGGAGACACATTAACTAATGAAGATGAAACATGCGTGATATTCTAAAATAGGTTTATGAAAATATTGTTATTTACGGAATACTAATTATATCGTCAATGAATAAGATGACCGCTATCTTGATAATATTGACGTCATCATGTTTTTAAAGCTTCATCGCAATAAGCTTAACATAATTTAGAATTATAGATGTTCGTGAGACTTTCAGAGACACGTTTTGGCAAGCAGTATACACATATATGTTTTTCAAGATAACTACGTGAGTGATCTTTCTTGATTTTTTGTCTGTCTGCCGTGTGTATAAGTTACTTGAGAATACAAATTGTAGCAACTCGTATAATGAACATTATGCTCACAATCTCCCATTCTCTCATAATGTTCCATTAAAACGACAGAAATCCATCCATCCATCCATCCATCCATCCATCCATCCATCCATCCATCCATCCATCCATCCATATTATATTATTATTATTATTTCTATTTTACATGGGTAAAAACTAATATAGCTACAGTCAAACTAATGAAAGTTAACTATTTACACCTATAATGAAATCTAAATATTGTATATAAAAAACTGAAAAACTGAAATATTGTTCAATATATAGCTAGATGGCAACGTAATAAAATAAATACACTATATTATAATCTATAAATATTAAATTCATTCAAACAGCTTAACATATCCTAATCCTTGTACATAATCTACATGGACAATTATCTGGTACCCACTGCTTTATTTCTTCTTTAAATGTGTTCAACAAGGGCACTTCTTTAAGTTTTAAGATCCATCCATCCATCCATCCATCCATTCATTCATTCATTCATTCATTCATTCATTCAATGATTTACAACAAATATTCATTCATTCCTTTGTTCAAGGGGCGTCACTCTCATTTAAATCATTTCGCTACAATTAATTAGTTCCTGTTCTAGTGTTTGCAATTTTAATGAATTCTAGTGGTGTAGGTGTAGGTTTTGTCCAATTAGAACAACCTTACGAAATGTTTCCGCCTCTAATCTTATTATACAATCCAAAAATATAACCTGCTTTCGGCTTTAATTTCAACATATAATATTTCGTCAAATTTATTTTCGTCTTTTTAGATTCGTCCCTTATCCTATTTAGTATGGGCTTTTTTCCCAAAACTTATAGTATTGTAACTTTCCCGAACGTTAGTTCAACACAGTAATAACTCTTCAGCATAATTATTTGTTTGATGACGCCAATACTTTATGGTGACGTAATCAGGACCAAAACAGGTGGTGCAAAAAAGATTTTTAGGCGAAAATCTTTTTTTTCAAGAAATATATAGCTACCAAAAGGTTTTTTTTTTTCTTTTTTTTTTACTACCTGTCAAAAGTTTGGTTGCTAAGGGGAAATTATCCCTAGATACCAAAAGAAAAATTGTTCAAAATGATCATAGATAAATTATAGGAAAACTCCAAAAATATCTAGTCATAGGAGTCATTTCTTCAGATTTAATGATAAAAAGAAAATCAGGCGGGCACTTTGTGCCCCCCCCCATACCGAATAGGGTTAAGGGCACTTTGTGCCTCCCCCATACTGAATAGGGTTAAGCAACGAAATTTTTCTTTAGACATTAATTACAGATTTATGATTTCAGGCAATGAACAGTGTAACAAAATAAACCATTAATAAAATTGTAACAAAAAAAAACAAAAAAAACGGCGTTCGGAATTGAGCGTAGATAGAAATATAGTCCTTACTCTGCACTATCAAATAAACAGTGGCGCTTCTTAATTTTTGGAAATTTTTTATTTAGGGCAAAGTTTCATATCGAGTAGAACGGGTCAAAATAACAAATAAACAAATATTCTCTCTCAAGATGATTTATCTATAAATAAATCTTTTATGTTATGATATAATTAGCCCCTAATGATTAGCCCCTAATGATTAACCTATTACTCGCATGGAGTAATTATGATTTAATTAGTATCTAATAATTAACAAATCCCCTTAGGTAATTAAGTTTAATGATTTATTGATAATTAAGTTGCTGCATCTCACACCGGCATTTCTGTTTACATGGAAATCTCGTACCGGTACGAGATTTCGTTTAGGTCTTGTATACCTAAATGAAATTCGTACCGATATAAGGTAGCCTTTACATGGATCCCTAAACGAGTTGCACCCTAAAAGATCTTGAATTTGATTTTTTTCCTCGGTCCAAAGAAACCAATCAAATGCAAGATCGTTAAGGGTGAAACTCAAGCTGTCTGGAAACCAAACTGAATCTACTTTTCCCTGGACATCCTTGAAGAAAAGAAGTAAAGATAAATTTTAAAACCTATGAACGTAAAGATGAGGAAAGGACGTTCCGTAGCAGTTTGGTTTTGGCAGACTATATCGATATGAGATTCATTTAGCCCTTGTCATGTAAACAAGGTATAAAAAGTAACCAGACACCGTTTGGAAAAAAATTCAACTCAAACCGGTTTGAGTTCATTTAGGGCTCCATGTAAAAGCTGTACTGAATTTATGTAAAAAAAATAGGAACTGAACAGAACGGTAAAAAACAAACATCATATTAACATAGCTTGAGAAGTAGTCATAATAATGATTTTATATCAATTCATTCTGGTGATATATGCGAAAAAAATCCGATTAATTTTGAATCGCAATGGAGGAAAATTTTTACTTTCAAATTTCACAGTAGTTAAGACCACCTCGCCTTAAGTACATGGAGTACCTGGCTGGTAAAAAAGTCTTTGTTGACGCAAATAAACGGTCTTAACAAAGTTTTTCCCACTGTGATGATGTTTTTACCTAAATATATACCCTAAAAGATGTTCTGGTAGTAACATAAATGATCTTGCACAATATTATAGACGGTCTTATAGAATTTCTTTTTGTTTAAAATGCTTTGCCAGTATCGTAAAAGATGTTTAGTAAAACTCATTTCAGTTTGTAACAGATGCTGAAATTGTTAATTATACCAACCAAACTGGGATAACACCAACCAAAACAACCTGTCTTGTTTTGACGTCGTTAAACAATGACGTATCAACATTTATTTATTGATACCCTGTGGGTTCTCTCTATAACTTTTTTTTCTATGACCGCTATTGATTTGAAACTTTGCGACTTTATAGTTACTTGACATAATCTTTAAAAATATGTAACAAAAATGTTGACGTAATCCTAATCTCACTCGAAACCTATTTGTCGACATAAAATCGCAAACAGAATTGAAAAATAATTCCTTGAATCCGAGAAAAATACATTTTAGTGAGCTAACCGTTTTCAGAGAAAAAAAAATCAATTTTCCTACCATCACGTGGCATCAGCAGCGTCACAGGTGTTTTGATAGCGTCATCAAAATTAAAATTATACCAAAGTATTAATCATGTAAGATGTTTAGAAAGTTACAGCTTCTTATTACAAGCAGTTCAGGGTTGCTTGAGGGAAACTGCCCCCCTTATGAAAAACAAAGTTATAGAATCAATGTCATCGAATATGCATGGAATGTATGCATCAAATAATGCATGCATCGGACAATGTGCATCAGATATAATGTATGCAAACAAATAACTTATTTGTTAAGGTAACCATAAGGTTATAAAGGCAAACAAACACCCTTCCACAAGAAGACGCCCCGCCCCCTTAGAACAGAAGTCCATCAATTTTTACCAAGATTATTATAAACATCCCCCCCTCCTCCGATATTCCCCCTTTCAACAGCCACGAATTTAAGGAAAATTACCATCAATTACCTTTGATGCCTCGCAAATGCTAGCAAAATAATATTGTACACATGTTGAAGTCACAAATTAGAATCGTCGAGGCCTCATCCGTTTGGTTCTGGATAAAAGTAACTATTAGGACGACTTTATCGATGTATAAATGTTTGTAGTTCAATGAACGCCTCAAAATTAAATAAACGCCCCTGGCGTTAATTCGAAGTACTACCGTATACATCAAATATCGTATGCATTAGATAATGTTAGCCTGAGTTCCAGTCCCTAACTACGACAAGTAGTACTAGTACTACTTGTCGTAGTTAGGGACTGGAACTCAGGCTAACATTATCTAATGCATACGATATTTGATGTATACGGTAGTACTTCGAATTAACGCCAGGGGCGTTTATTTAATTTTGAGGCGTTCATTGAACTACAAACATTTATACATCGATAAAGTCGTCCTAATAGTTACTTTTATCCAGAACCAAACGGATGAGGCCTCGACGATTCTAATTTGTGACTTCAACATGTGTACAATATTATTTTGCTAGCATTTGCGAGGCATCAAAGGTAATTGATGGTAATTTTCCTTAAATTCGTGGCTGTTGAAAGGGGGAATATCGGAGGAGGGGGGGATGTTTATAATAATCTTGGTAAAAATTGATGGACTTCTGTTCTAAGGGGGCGGGGCGTCTTCTTGTGGAAGGGTGTTTGTTTGCCTTTATAACCTTATGGTTACCTTAACAAATAAGTTATTTGTTTGCATACATTATATCTGATGCACATTGTCCGATGCATGCATTATTTGATGCATACATTCCATGCATATTCGATGACATTGATTCTATAACTTTGTTTTTCATAAGGGGGGCAGTTTCCCTCAAGCAACCCTGAACTGCTTGTAATAAGAAGCTGTAACTTTCTAAACATCTTACATGATTAATACTTTGGTATAATTTTAATTTTGATGACGCTATCAAAACACCTGTGACGCTGCTGATGCCACGTGATGGTAGGAAAATTGATTTTTTTTTCTCTGAAAACGGTTAGCTCACTAAAATGTATTTTTCTCGGATTCAAGGAATTATTTTTCAATTCTGTTTGCGATTTTATGTCGACAAATAGGTTTCGAGTGAGATTAGGATTACGTCAACATTTTTGTTACATATTTTTAAAGATTATGTCAAGTAACTATAAAGTCGCAAAGTTTCAAATCAATAGCGGTCATAGAAAAAAAAGTTATAGAGAGAACCCACAGGGTATCAATAAATAAATGTTGATACGTCATTGTTTAACGACGTCAAAACAAGACAGGTTGTTTTGGTTGGTGTTATCCCAGTTTGGTTGGTATAATTAACAATTTCAGCATCTGTTACAAACTGAAATGAGTTTTACTAAACATCTTTTACGATACTGGCAAAGCATTTTAAACAAAAAGAAATTCTATAAGACCGTCTATAATATTGTGCAAGATCATTTATGTTACTACCAGAACATCTTTTAGGGTATATATTTAGGTAAAAACATCATCACAGTGGGAAAAACTTTGTTAAGACCGTTTATTTGCGTCAACAAAGACTTTTTTACCAGCCAGGTACTCCATGTACTTAAGGCGAGGTGGTCTTAACTACTGTGAAATTTGAAAGTAAAAATTTTCCTCCATTGCGATTCAAAATTAATCGGATTTTTTTCGCATATATCACCAGAATGAATTGATATAAAATCATTATTATGACTACTTCTCAAGCTATGTTAATATGATGTTTGTTTTTTACCGTTCTGTTCAGTTCCTATTTTTTTTACATAAATTCAGTACAGCTTTTACATGGAGCCCTAAATGAACTCAAACCGGTTTGAGTTGAATTTTTTTCCAAACGGTGTCTGGTTACTTTTT
Organism: Neoturris breviconis; assembly: GCA_032360805.1. Lineage (NCBI taxonomy): Eukaryota > Metazoa > Cnidaria > Hydrozoa > Anthoathecata > Pandeidae > Neoturris > Neoturris breviconis. The sequence continues at coordinate 11,368 of JAULBZ010002151.1, forward strand.
ATACCTTGTTTACATGACAAGGGCTAAATGAATCTCATATCGATATAGTCTGCCAAAACCAAACTGCTACGGAACGTCCTTTCCTCATCTTTACGTTCATAGGTTTTAAAATTTATCTTTACTTCTTTTCTTCAAGGATGTCCAGGGAAAAGTAGATTCAGTTTGGTTTCCAGACAGCTTGAGTTTCACCCTTAACGATCTTGCATTTGATTGGTTTCTTTGGACCGAGGAAAAAAATCAAATTCAAGATCTTTTAGGGTGCAACTCGTTTAGGGATCCATGTAAAGGCTACCTTATATCGGTACGAATTTCATTTAGGTATACAAGACCTAAACGAAATCTCGTACCGGTACGAGATTTCCATGTAAACAGAAATGCCGGTGTGAGATGCAGCAACTTAATTATCAATAAATCATTAAACTTAATTACCTAAGGGGATTTGTTAATTATTAGATACTAATTAAATCATAATTACTCCATGCGAGTAATAGGTTAATCATTAGGGGCTAATCATTAGGGGCTAATTATATCATAACATAAAAGATTTATTTATAGATAAATCATCTTGAGAGAGAATATTTGTTTATTTGTTATTTTGACCCGTTCTACTCGATATGAAACTTTGCCCTAAATAAAAAATTTCCAAAAATTAAGAAGCGCCACTGTTTATTTGATAGTGCAGAGTAAGGACTATATTTCTATCTACGCTCAATTCCGAACGCCGTTTTTTTTGTTTTTTTTTGTTACAATTTTATTAATGGTTTATTTTGTTACACTGTTCATTGCCTGAAATCATAAATCTGTAATTAATGTCTAAAGAAAAATTTCGTTGCTTAACCCTATTCAGTATGGGGGAGGCACAAAGTGCCCTTAACCCTATTCGGTATGGGGGGGGGCACAAAGTGCCCGCCTGATTTTCTTTTTATCATTAAATCTGAAGAAATGACTCCTATGACTAGATATTTTTGGAGTTTTCCTATAATTTATCTATGATCATTTTGAACAATTTTTCTTTTGGTATCTAGGGATAATTTCCCCTTAGCAACCAAACTTTTGACAGGTAGTAAAAAAAAAAGAAAAAAAAAAACCTTTTGGTAGCTATATATTTCTTGAAAAAAAAGATTTTCGCCTAAAAATCTTTTTTGCACCACCTGTTTTGGTCCTGATTACGTCACCATAAAGTATTGGCGTCATCAAACAAATAATTATGCTGAAGAGTTATTACTGTGTTGAACTAACGTTCGGGAAAGTTACAATACTATAAGTTTTGGGAAAAAAGCCCATACTAAATAGGATAAGGGACGAATCTAAAAAGACGAAAATAAATTTGACGAAATATTATATGTTGAAATTAAAGCCGAAAGCAGGTTATATTTTTGGATTGTATAATAAGATTAGAGGCGGAAACATTTCGTAAGGTTGTTCTAATTGGACAAAACCTACACCTACACCACTAGAATTCATTAAAATTGCAAACACTAGAACAGGAACTAATTAATTGTAGCGAAATGATTTAAATGAGAGTGACGCCCCTTGAACAAAGGAATGAATGAATATTTGTTGTAAATCATTGAATGAATGAATGAATGAATGAATGAATGAATGGATGGATGGATGGATGGATGGATCTTAAAACTTAAAGAAGTGCCCTTGTTGAACACATTTAAAGAAGAAATAAAGCAGTGGGTACCAGATAATTGTCCATGTAGATTATGTACAAGGATTAGGATATGTTAAGCTGTTTGAATGAATTTAATATTTATAGATTATAATATAGTGTATTTATTTTATTACGTTGCCATCTAGCTATATATTGAACAATATTTCAGTTTTTCAGTTTTTTATATACAATATTTAGATTTCATTATAGGTGTAAATAGTTAACTTTCATTAGTTTGACTGTAGCTATATTAGTTTTTACCCATGTAAAATAGAAATAATAATAATAATATAATATGGATGGATGGATGGATGGATGGATGGATGGATGGATGGATGGATGGATGGATGGATGGATTTCTGTCGTTTTAATGGAACATTATGAGAGAATGGGAGATTGTGAGCATAATGTTCATTATACGAGTTGCTACAATTTGTATTCTCAAGTAACTTATACACACGGCAGACAGACAAAAAATCAAGAAAGATCACTCACGTAGTTATCTTGAAAAACATATATGTGTATACTGCTTGCCAAAACGTGTCTCTGAAAGTCTCACGAACATCTATAATTCTAAATTATGTTAAGCTTATTGCGATGAAGCTTTAAAAACATGATGACGTCAATATTATCAAGATAGCGGTCATCTTATTCATTGACGATATAATTAGTATTCCGTAAATAACAATATTTTCATAAACCTATTTTAGAATATCACGCATGTTTCATCTTCATTAGTTAATGTGTCTCCCATTTCGTTGATTTCCTCGATGTAAAAAAAATCAGTGGGAAAACCTTTTGTATTTTGGATTTGGATATTTCTTAATGTTACTTAAATTTCCATATGTTGTTAGTGCAAGATACTTTTCTGAAGAAGAAACCAAATGGGAGAGGTGTTAATATTTCATATTATTTATTTTTAGACGCCCAACGGAAACGAATTTATATCGAAGATTAATTGATAAATAGTGCTTAAAACTACTTTTAGCAAGCTTGTGACTAAAGCCCGACTTCCAATTAACCCGCTTAACCCGCACGGATCGTTAAGAAAGTTGAAAATTTTCAACTTCGAGGCGATAAGAGCGGGCCGATCAATGCACGTTTTGCCCGCGCGAAACCCCATAACCGTTGGATAACCTGGGAAAAAATTGTTTAGAATCAGAATCCAGCCGTTTAATTGATTTATTAAGAACGATCCAAATTCAAAATGTAAACCTTGCCAGCACGCCACTTTTTATCAAAATCGAAATATCGAAAAAAGACGTCGCGGCCTGCAGGGATGAGTAGTCATCATTGTCTGGCTAACTAAGATGGATAACTGGCTATTTGACAAGCTATATTGACCCTATATGAATGTATATTTTTGTGGCTAAACGTGGCTATAATTACTTATAGGATTCTTCAGGATCGTGACCGATTATTACTATTACTATTCGCTATGATACAAACAAAATAAGCTTGATAAAGAAATCTATAAACTGGTTTTTCACTAGGAAAAAAATTCACTACGAAAGCCAAAAGAAGACATTCCATTGGTAGAAATCGACGTCACACCTTTTGGCTTTCACAGGGAATTGTTTCGTCTGGTTGAAATCAACCTTTGGAGTCTAGTACTATATTTTGAATCCTTTGTTTCCTCTCTTCATTCCATTACTCCAGTTAAAACTCCAGATCACACTGAATACTGGCTACATTTCACTCTACCTATAAACATTCACAAATACCGTATTTTCCTCTAATAAGTGCCGCCCACCTTGGGAGGAAATAATTTTATTAACACCTACCCTGAAATATGCGCCCAGGGCGATTAATAGAGAAAACAAAATGCATATTGTTAATATTTCGTTGAGAAACATGATAAACATGAAACTACCGGGAAGATAAATTTACCTTCGAGATGCAGTTTCATATTCGCAAAAACATTGTGAGAAAACTATAATAATACATCGCAAATATGCTGATCTTCCAAGCAAATTTTGAAATATATATATCATTAGCGCCCACCTGGAATTAATTGACGCTCTCCGTTAATAAGCGCCTCTCTTATATAGCACCAAAATAATTTTATTAGTTTTTAGGAAACACAGTATGTGAACCATCAGTAATAGAATGAACACGTGTGCTAACTACATAGAAATGCTTACCATAGATCTCTTTGTCATTTATCAGTTTGATGCTATCTTGAAATATTTTTAAAAGAGGAATTTAATCGAACGATAGGAAGTATTTTTACTTGTTTAAATTGGCAAGGATATAGGTATTATAGTATATACAAATATTATTTTTATTCGTAGTATACAGTTATTTATTGATTATATGGTAAATACAATAATATTTATTTTGTTTACTAAGCACCCATGGAGGAGTGTAGATTACAATGGCCTACTCATGTTAAATCGATATCCTATTGGCACTGATTTGCTTTGATAATGGTGTGTCAGACCTGTTCACAAATACATGAAAACGAGGCGTTGGTTGCTCAAAGTAAAACTTGCTGCAAGGCAATAACTTCTGTTAAGCATGGCTTTTTAGACCCTTGTAATCGTGGGGGGGATGGGGGTGGCATTGTTGCCCTCATCTATGATCTCCCGTGAACGACATATGACAAATGTATGAAGCTTGGCCTAATTATAGTTCTTACCGATGATAACTAAACAAGAAAAGTAAATGTTTAATCACGTGACCAAATTATGACGTCGTAACTAGAACATGTGCTAATAAATGAGTAATATTAGGGGAATTTGACTTTCTAACGGGAACTACCTTGTATGTCAATGAAATTCGACCAGTTATTGTTCTATTTATTGTGACTAAGTTGTAACATTTCAAATATTTGGTCACACCTAAACATGACGTCAAATATTTGACCACACCTAAGCATGACGTCAACGATGCAAATAAAATGAACAACATTTATATAAAATTTAGAAACTAATTTGAACTGCATTTGGTCTATTAATGAAACATGACTTTGGAAAATTGAGTGCTTTATAAGCTCAAAAACAATCTATCCCTAGTCACATGACAATATTATGACGTCATCATGCTTGCTTAATAATATACAATATCAGTTTTTGGAGTCCGTAAATTACATTATCCAGTAGTTACAGCAATTACATAATTATGGTTTATAAATTACATTATTCTGGTCTGTAAAATACAATTTCTGGTATGTAAAATACAACACTGCTGCATCAAAAAAACTTATAATGTAAAAAATAGTGTTATACATAATAACTTGGAACAGTACTCGAAATAGTACAGCTTTTATTTCTTTCAGAATTGACCATGCTCAGGACTTAATTGGGGGGGGGGGGGGGGGGG
>JAULBZ010002152.1:0-19543 GCA_032360805.1 Neoturris breviconis
AGCATACTCAGGTTCCGCTTTATTTGGGTAAACTTTAAACGCGGGTTCATAATAAATACGTGCCGGGTCAGTTGGATTCTCAACTCTTTTCGCATCGACTATTTCACCACCGCTTACGGGGCGAACGTTAATTGTTTCACAATATTCAGCATTTGGCGAAAGTGGCGTATCATTTTCTTTTTTAGTTTGACCAACTGGGGAATAATGGTGGTCCTGAGAAACATTCTGGTCCTGAGAATTGTTCTGATCTGGTGAACTATACTCGTCTCTCGAATAATCAGGACCAAAATCGTGTTTTCTTTCTAGATCAGATATAGGAGCATAATCGTAAACAGGTACTGTTGACATTGGAATTATTACATCTTTACCATCTTTGTTTTTCTTCTTATTCTGTTTCATATTAGTAGTGTTGTTAACACTCATATAATTACCATCGTTATATTCGTCATAATCACAATCAGGTGTCTACAAAATTAACAATATGGACCAAGTTCACAAAAAATTGTTCAAAGTCTGCAGTAAAGACGCAGAATAACGTTGAAGACGTTAAAGTTCCAGTATCTTTACTGCAGAGTTTTGAACAAGAATTAGATAACAAAAATATTGAACAATAATCAAAAGTATATACTGCGGAGGAGGGATTTCGAGGATAGCTTCAGCCTAAAGCTATTCTCAAAGACCCAATCCTCCACAGTGATATTTCCTCTTATCTCGACCACTGGAAAACATGTTAACCCTGGGGGGGGGGGGCACAAAGTGCTTCCCCTGCTAAACTTTTGTAACTTTTAAATGAATGGCTTATATGACTACAAATTTTGAAATTTTTGGTAACTAGGGATAATTTTCCCCTAGCAACCATATTTTTCATTGAGATTTGGCTGAATGGGTGATAAGCAGAGGAAAAAATAGATTAACAAAAAATACTGTAACTCTACGATTCCATTCCACTTGAAGGTACTACTTGTATGCATCTTGTCTGGCGAAGCTGATACTAGGGTCCCGCAGATATCTTTGTTTACGTACGTAGCCAAACTGTATGGGGTAGCTATAGACAGATCAAGAGTGTCATCCTTTTTTTGTTGACATGGCACTGTAACTAACAGCTTTACGAAACGTCGCTTTTTGAAAAACTGCTGTGTTTTCCCTATCAGAGATGCTTCACTGCGGTGTATCAAAAAAGGGATTGTTTTTAAGGGTGATCTATCTAGCTAAATTTTTGTTTGCATTCTTTTTAGCTCTACATTATGTTGATATTTTTTTCTTTCCAAAACAACTTGGAAACTTAAACACGTAATCTTTAATTTTGAATAGCAATCAGCAATTTTCTAAAATCTATTGCATAAAATATTATAGCAACAAGAGGTCTTAACAAGTTATCATGGGGGAGTTTTCCCAAACTGTCTTTCATTATCTTTCTCTTTAAAAAATCATAAGAAATATAAAGGTATATAAAGATGATCAGTTTGGTTTCGTTAAACTACAAGACACAGCCTAAAACAATACTAACAAAGAGTACATCTGAAAATACATTACCGGTAAAGTTATTTTCCGATTCGGCAAACCAACTGAAGGCGATATCGAACATAGATTTCCAATAGAAGAAGTTTTTTTAATTTTTTTTGCTCTCAATTTTATTTATCCACTTCCCCATGATCAAATTTAAATAACATAAAACTTTTTTGCCGAAAAAATTTGCTAAATTTAATACATGCGTAATATCTCGATACAATGTAAAAATGTGAAATGTAATATCAAAGAAATTCAAGGTCTTCCCAGGGGCGCGTTTTGAAATTTAATGTAGTGTAGTGGCTCTGTCTGCATAATTGATATAATGTATGATAACAATCCATGCAAAAAGTATTGACAGACAGTTTTGACGAAAAAAATATTGATCGGATTTTGCAAAGTATGGACAACAAAGAAAAGGTTAAGAACCATTTAAACTGAAATAAAGAGTGAACATAGGCGTGTTATGACGTCTTCAATGTGTCAAAAGATGTCATCAGTCAGATGTGAGCATTCATATAATCAATAAAATGAGCAAAGTACATGGTAAAGAGTTACAGTATAACGAAATAAATATGTGAAAGACTTGCCAAAATTTCAGTGAATAAAGTTTCGGACCTCGTTTTTCCCCAGTTTTAAAGCCACGATTGCTTTCTTATTTTTTTTTTATGATTTGGGTGAATGGATTTTATTCGTTGAAAACGTTGTAACAAGTTATTGCTCATTGAGTCTATACTATTCTAAGCATAAGTACTTTGAATTTGCTATGATTTCTCTTTCTAGACTATTATTGGTAGTACACATCACTATGCGTCACACACCATTGTTTGATGGACGAATAGACCATAAGTTAAGAATTTAGAAACAAATACTACCGGCTAGTTATTCATTCCGTCTCTGTAATCTCATTGCTGAATTTAATTATCTCCTTGATTATCATTGATTAATACATGGTACACTTCCTTCTCTTACTTTTCTCCTCATAAATTGTGTTTGGATCATCATTTGTTAATGTGGTATACCTTTTGTTACTTTTTTCTCATGAACTGCCTTTTTGATTATCATTGTTTAATTTAACATTGGTTTTCTCTCTGCATAGTGTCTGCATAACTGATTATTTACAAAAATGAGTAATTAATAGTTATTTACTGCAGTGATAATGAATAATAGTGAGCATATATAATATCTAGATTTAGTTATTGCTTAGAATTTACTATCTTAACTAGCCAGATATATGTGCCCGGTGGTGATTATTCGCTCTTATTTCGACCACTGCACAACCGTATTATAACCCTTCAGTAACTCTTTCAACAAAATCTCCAAGATTTTGCATGAATAACACAATCAGGAATACCTATTATTGGTTGTTTGGCAGAAGAAAGTTTTGCAAATTTCAGCCAGATGCCTAAAAGTTTCTTTTAAGTATCTCCTATTAATTTATGTGTTCTTTTTTATGTACTAAACATCTCATGAGTCCTCTAACATAAATTAAAACGTTCCTTTTCATCAATTTTCATCAATATCTATCTTTACGTTAATTCTCTAAATATGCTAGAAGACATTGCTCTAGAATCTTTATTGCTGACTTTGGACAAATATTTTCCCACAAGGTTTCAGTTGAACAAAGAGTGCAAGGTTGAAAACTAACATGAAAATTAGGACTCAACTAGTGTTATCAGAATCAACTACTGTTCTATTCCAAGCTGGGATATACACCGCATTATCACTGTTTCAGCAATACCCAGTGGACAAAAACCTGTTCAAAGTCTGCAGCAAAGACCCAAGAACAACATTGAAAAGGTTTTTCTGGCACCTTTACTGCGGACTTTAAGCTTAATATTTAATTTAATAATCCACTGCTATCATTTAAGAAAACTAAAATACATAAAACTCTCCAAACATTTCATTTCATTTCATTTCCATTTTTTTAATTGTAGATTTAGATTGCATGCTTTTAAAGAAATTATTATGTTCTAAATAGTCACTTTGTATCTGTAAAACTGATTGTTCCAAATTTCTTGGGAGTACGATCAGATTGATCTAACCTTCCAACAGAAAAAAACGTTCTACTATCTGATTGTTATTTCTAACACACGCGTGTTAATAACTAATACTTCTAAATACCTGTTTAATATAATCAAATGGATCTTTTAAATGAATATTAAAGATATACAACCAGTTAATTCCTTAAAGTTTCTTGTTCTACGCATGCAAAAGAGAAATCTTCTACTTAAAGGTCAAACATAAAATAAAAAAATCTATTTTTATCGTCATAATTAGAATAATAAAATTATTTTTGTCACATAAAATATCAAAGAAAGATTCATTCTATAAGAATGACATATTGTGAATAATATGCAACATTTTATTAGGGTAAATATTGGTTAAACATCAGGGTAAATATAAAGATAAAGCTCACATAAATCTCATTACTGTATTTGCAAACTTGCAATAACTTCCTCCCATTACAGCATATTATTTCGAAGTACATGGATATCATTTTTTTATAGAATGAAACCTTTACTTGATAAGAAAATATAATAAAACACTTACATTGTTACCATGCAAAGGCTTTGTTGAACCTCCATCAGGACTACTAGAAAGAAATGTTGAATCGTGAATAGTGGAATTAGACGTGTTTAATTCTAAAAAGCTATGAAAGTAAATCAATGTTGTTATAAGAGGAGAGGATATTTAAAGATACTTGTTTAGTATATGATTCGTAAACAATAAGTTGAGTAAAAAAAAAACGGTGAGCAACAACTTCCACAACGTGTTGACATTTAATTTCTCTACAATGATTAAGTAGAAATTATAACGTATTTATAGTACCATATCCCTGCTTCTTTCTTCTTTTCTAAATTACAAAAAAGAATAATTCAATATACTTTTAAGCATGGGGGACCTCCCCAATGAGCACAAAAGTCCACATCATTGAACAAATTTTAATCATTAGATGTACCAAGGAAAGTTCGGTGGGAATGATAATATGACTATGAAGTAGTACAGTGTTTAAAATAAGAGCAAATCACTGTGGAGGAGGGATTTTTGAGCATTGCTTTAAGCTTTATAGCCTAATCCAATGCTCAATAAACCATCCTCCAGTGGTTATTTGCTCTTATTTGAAACACTGTATGAAGTATAGGTGCTGCTAATCAACCCACCAGGAATAAATTAAATACATGGTTGTATGTTTGTATATAACATAGAAGTGTAGGTGCTGCTAATTACCCCACCAGGAATAAAAGAAAAGAAATGGTTGCATGTTTCTATAACATAGTTTAACCTACATGTCAACATGACTACCTCGCTTATTATCAAAATATTAAATTCCATACTATCAGAATATAATTTCCGATTAGAAAAGTCTCCAACCTTTCGACCCCGTACCGTAGTTTAGAATGCAAAAGAACAATATTTATTCCCAAAACAAAGTGGAAAAATATTCTATCGCAAAATTGGAGATGGATGGATGAACCTGGTATTAATCCTTCAAAAGTTATAATTTTGTATCTAAAAAAAGCTAATACGCGTAAGGTTTAAAATACAAAATTAGAATGCTAGTAATATAACAAGAATCACTAATACATTGTTCAATATACCCTATTTCTGTTTTCCATACTTACTTGTAGACAAGCTACAAAAGACCATGTAGATCACAAGAATAACCATAATTACAGTTAATATTATAAGGATGACTGCTATCCACGTGGAAGATGAATCTATGATTAATTGAAACGATCGTAAATAAAAACAGTCAATAGCTGTTAACATAGAATAAAGTACTATCCATATCCCTCATACAATAAACTCTACACGTTTAGCGCATTAAGAAGGTTTCAATTGACTTTTTCACTTGAATTTTCATCAAAAACAAAATTTTCATCAAAATTTCCTCATCAAAAACAAAAACAGGAAAATGTTTCTTTAGTTGTTTTGATAATGATTTATAACTCTTGCAAAACAAGGACAAAGTGTGAACTAAGCGAGTCATTCAACAAACGTTTAAACTCAAAAAGCCTACCCAATCAAAATACAGTTGAATCAAAGGTACGGTATTGAAAGTAGCCAACCAAACCAAGTGAAAATTAAACTTAAGCACATATAAAAACTGATGCTGTTCCAAATGTTCAAACACTATTTATGGCTCTATTCCTAAAACGAATTTAAATTTCATACTCACTTTCTACAATAAAGCAGACAATTAAGAAAATAATAGTCAACAAAACAGCAATCATTGTTACACAAATTGTCCCACTCCATATTCTAAGTGAAATAGGTGTGTCTAAAGAATGATTAAAATGAAACAATCAACTACAAAAGACTACATTAATATAAGCTATAAAATATTATATTTTGAAAATAACTGAACTCAAGTAGTGCCAAGTGTATTTTTAACATTTTGGAATGAATGCTTAAACGAGTTTACTTTCCAGACAAAAGTATACATACCTATAGAGTGGGTTAAATCATAAAAGCTAGTATACTAAAAGGTTTCATGAAAAAGTTGGTTATCAGTAACAATACTAACTCAGACATGTTTTTATTTCCTTATTTTTAAACGTTTCCCCCTTCAAGAAGGCCGAGGCCCCTAGTAGGAGAGAGGATACTTTTTTACTCTTTCCAGATCTTTATCTTTCTCCTGATAGGTGATACAACCCTCAATCTACCTTATGTACCCTGAAACGTGGCCGGAACCACTTTACAGGAGAACAGGTAATTATATCCTTCTATGAAATGGCTATCTTTAGTGGTCAAAATAAGAGCAAATAATCACTGTAGAGAAGCTAATTTTGATCATAGTTTCAGGCAACAAATCCTGAAGCTACGCTCAAAATCCCTACTCCACAGTGATTATTGATTGCTCTTATTTCAACCAGTTATGTTAACCAATGTTCAGATAACCTATTTTCATACTTACCTTTCCGCTTCTTGATGTAAAAGATTATTACTGCCATAATGATAACCAAAATAATAGATATTGCTGCAAGCAAAGCTCCTATCAATACACACTTACGATTCGAAGTAGGAGGAGCAGGAGGTGGACCTAAGCAAGTGAACAAATTAATTGAACCTAATGTATATAAGACAGTTGGTATTGGTATTTAGGTGTGCTAAGTAAGCTAGTTGATAAAAGTCAAAGGTGGAACTGTATGTACTCTATTAGTACTTTTAATGTTCTTTTGTCCGAATATAACTACTGGTCATCACCTGTGGAAGAGTGCATATAGTTTCATCTTTAAAGAAGAAACTATTCTCAAAAATACTGAAAACGATGTCCAGTGGTCAGTATCGGTCTTGCTTTTATTCTCTCCCATTTCAATGAAATAAATGAAAACATTGATAAAATCACTTACTTGTTGAGATAGAAACTGTAGTCAAATTTCCAATCATTGATACACCAGCAACATTAGATATTCCTCGAACATATGCAAAACTAACAGGTGAATTATATTTTTTACAGTGTGTTACTACATCGCTCGCTTTTACGACAATTGTATCCAATTCCTTATTCATCTCATCAAGGTATGTAATGTTATAAAACAAATCACATTTTCCAGTGTTCTCTTTTGATATTTTCAGTACAATGCATTTTCCATTGTTATAAGACTCTGAAATGGATGGTGGCTTGGGAGTAACTAAACAGAAATATTTAAAGAATGAACACAACTCAAGGTGCATTTCATTCACACTTTATATTGCATTTTTCTCACAAAATTAACTCAGATATCGTTAATTCATCTTTCTTTCGGTTAAAAGTGTTCGTTTTGTTAAAAAAATACTTAACGGAAAATACTTACAGGAGAGCTAGTTTTTTTCGTGAAAAAAAGAAAAAATCTCTGTCTTTCATTCCTCATTTTTTTAACTTTTTTAAAGCTTGCTTCGCTGTCCCGGTTGCGATAACATTGGAATAATTTGTCGCTGTTAAAGTAAATAAGAAAGCCTCGTTTTGATGTATAACGGGCTGTAACTTAGTTATGTAACACTGCAATGTAAACAAAAGATCAAATCAAAACAAAAATATTCTCGGAATCATAGCTAGGGCCGATTTTTTTAATAAAATGAAATTGAGGCTTTTGAAAATGGTAGCCAGATATTGGTTTGTTGTTTTTGTGAAAAACGTGAAATTTTCCTCTTTCATTCGTAAGTTATTTTTGTTAAAACTTAAAAGTTAAATTCTTGAGTTTAGTTAGTTTAGTTATCCAAATGAAACACACCTAAGTGTTCAAAATAAGAGTAAATAAAAACAAGAAATTATGATCAAAAGTTCCTCCTACATAAAAGTTTACCTGCTTATAAAGTTTCAGCTTCACTGGCAAAAAGTGGCAAAATTAGTTCTTATGACAGAATAAATCCAAAATTCTCCATATGATTTCTTCAAACTTTCTTTTGAAATTCCAAGCTGGATTTTGTTTAAATAAACAAATAATGTTATTCAATAGCAATAGATGCACAAAACATTAACCCAAGAAAGAACAAATCGCAAAATTTCCAATTAAGAACTACAGGCACATGTTTTAGTGTGATATTCATAAGGTGACTTGGTAATCTTCCCAACACAATATGCAATGAAACTTCAATTATGGTGACACTGGTTGCTTCTGCAATGCATAAAGACTACTAGTTGGCAGAGAGCTGCAGAAGAAGACAATTTACAAGTTAAAAGATATTTTTGAACATTACACTTAAAGGGATTCCGAGGTAGAAATACAAGTTGGAACTAGTTAGAGGTATCATTTTGAAAAACAAAAAAATATGTAATTTGATTTATCCCACGCTAGAAAATCCGTCAGATCGGATAGCAGTATTCAATACAAGAACAGACGGTGGCCTTGTATAGATGTAGAATACTCTCTTGTGGTAGAAAGCTTCTAATTCATTATTACCTTTGAACTCATTACAAGTTTGAGTGGAGAGTGTGGAATTAATAGGTCATAGTGCACTGTTTGTGATATGTAAGGTTTGTAGTATGAGGTATGCAGTTGTGAATTACATAACATTGATGAAGTAACATATTAATGTCACAATGTTTTGTTTGACCACACCTTTTTCAGAAGCCATTACATTGAAGTGAATTGTACTGCAATGTACTGTAGAGTATACCAGAACTACAAAACTGGAAAGGAACTCTGGTTTACATTAGCCGGTTGATAGTGTCTGCATCTTGTTCAGGTGTTACAAAGAAATAAGGGTTTGATGAATATACTTCAAATCTACATTATAATTACTAAGAGAAACTCCTCCAGATTCAATAGAATTTGAGATTCTTTTAGTAAATATGAGTGAATTTATCGTTAATTGCACTAATGTCTATGTGATTACTAGTACACGAAGAATTTTAAACTAAAACTTACAAGTAAATGATATAACATGCTTGCTAGTTCTCTTACGTCCTTTCAGACCAGTTACTTTGAACTCAAGTATTGTACCACACATACTTGTCTCCAGTACAGAACTAAGATCGGTAGTAAAATTAAACTTATCATTCATAATAACTGTGTCATTGTTAGCCATAGGCTTTCCACCAAATATCCATTCTACTTTTGGCATTGGATTTGCACATGCTACAGCAGTAAATAGAGTAGACTCCATTTTGTTAATTACAACTGATGTATCACTTTGACATTGATCAGGTCCCCCTAAAATATTAAAAGGAATAATTATCCTTCTTTCAGATAATTGTATTCTGCAGAACAGTGTCATTAACACAAATATGTCAGCGTTTTTTGTCAATACTGCAAAAAAAATACTATTCTTTTTCCTATTCAAAACTTACACAGAGTTTATTTAAGCCTGCAAGCCTTCTTTGGCAAATAAAACCAAACCACACACTACGCATTTAAATTTGGTAAGCTAACAATTTAAACAAGGCAATTTAAACTTTGAAACTATATAAAGGTTTGTTCAGAAATTGTGCATGATAACATTAGTTATTTAAGAAACATTTCTTTATAATAATCATAGAATAAAATACCTAAAAGTATATAGACTAAAATATAAATCGTTTTCAGTGAAGAAATCAAGTTATTTTGACCTGTGCAAGGTTAATTCCAAATGGTACACAAAAGAATTAATTAAAACTACAAGACAAGTCAAACAAATGTTTTTAACAAGTTATTATCAATTGAAGATACTTACAGGTGACATTCAGCTTGGCTCCATTAAAAAGGGAATTTTCGTTATAACCTGTAGCAGTAAAGTTGATAAACTTCCCATCCATTTCTTTTCCAACAGGAGATATATCAACAGTGTAGTTGAAATTTTTCTTTCTCTCATCTAATGCACTTACTGTCGCTCTTGTTATTTCCGTACCATCTAGGTTCCAGGTAACATTAGGACGTGGATTTCCCTCAAGTGTAATGGAAAGTTTCGGATTGGTACCATCAACATCAACAGTAATGTATTGTGGAAATTCAAAACTGGCATGATAGTCTGGTCCACCTGATGAAAAAAACAGTAGTTTGTAAATGGCTCTTAGGATATATTAAGTACCATTTTAACTTTGTGTTCCATTCTAAATAAATGACTGATGAAGAAGAAGCAAAACAACAGACATTCTTATTGTTTAGAGCAACTGTAGTTTTGATCTTGCAGAGCAATACAGTTTTCATGCAAAAATGTATGGAGTTAATAAGATTCCTGAAAGAATTTTGACAAACTGAACATGGAAAATGTAAAGATACATAATTCCCATAGTAAAACTGAAAAGTTTCAACTGGCTTTATGTTTCATGTTCTACATCTGTTAAAAATACTTCATTTTCAATAAAAATGAACTGATTGACAATCAAGATTGTATACCATCCAGACAAACAGGATACAATTTATTTGGCAAGTTCAAATTTGTTGGAAATGAAGATTTAAAATATAGTAAAACATTTTCATCTAGACAATTCTAGACTTATAAATCAGGAGAGAATACATCAATAAAATATGGTCAATGACCGAGTCAATGAGCAATTGAAAATTTGATAACTGCATGGTTATTTTAAATAAATGAATGTATTATTGATTCATACCATATATGTTTGAAATTGTTGTTTCGTTCTGTTTTCGATAAGTGCTACCATCTAATTTTTCAAATAAAGCTTGACACCATACAGTCACATTATCATCATATCGTGCATTAGCAATTGTGAATATTACAGTACTATACGATTTATCAGGACTATAAGTTGACAGTCGATTCTTATAGTTTGGAGGTATAGTGCCCGTAGCAAATAAACCATTTGAAGACATAGTAGCAACATATTGGTCCATGTTAATTATATATAGTCTTATAACATAAATCTTCTCGGGTTTACTGTTATTGTTTAAACCAGGCTTAACTTTAAATATAATAGATATATTATTGCCAACCACAGCATCAATGCTGGTTTCATTTTTCAAAATAACAAATCCACAATATCCTAAAATAAAACAAGTGTGAATAAATTGTAACAATACAATAAGAGAGCATGCTAATTCATCCTGGGTTTAAACTAATATCTATGGCTACCAAACTGATATTTTCTTATAAAGGAAATAAATTTAGCAGTGCATTTCATTCACACTTGTTTTTCATTCGTTTTTGTTAAAACTTAAAAGTTAAAATTTGTAAGTTAATTTATTTTTCCTAATGAAATAAACCTTCGTTGACAGTTTTGTATTTCTTGTTTATCCTACATTACATTACAATAATATATTTCACTGCACTGTAATGGCTTCTCAGAAGTTGTGGTCAAATAAAACATTACAGCATTAACATTACTTCACTAATGCTATGTCTTCCCAGTGTAACCATATACCACAAAGAGTGCAGTATTAAGTATTATTTGTGCACTTCGTTAACCAATCAAAATAAGCAATATTGCACTGCTAATGACTAGAAATATTTTCTAATTACTTCGTATTGTCGTATTCTTATTCGTAATGCTTTTAACAAGTTGATGTAGTAGAGGAGAAAGAATATCATCTGGAAAACAGAACATACTAAACTATATGCATAAAAATTACTGAAGATAACCCATATTTCTACATACCAGTCTGTATCAAAGTGAAACATAACAAAATCCTCAACGTATTATCCATTATACCGACTCTTTTCTTATTTATTTATTTTTGACTAAATAGAAGAAAGGAGAGATTTAGAAGTTTATATAACAAATATAAGTAAAGTCAATGTCAATTAACTGTATTTGGGCCAGGTTTTGAATAGGTTAAAATGGCCGGGAGACTCCCCTTGAGATCTCAGGATTGGCTGAACATGATATAGTCTGAAACTTGGGATGGTAATACAACATTTAATAAAGATTTTGGAATAATTTTTTTTTTGCTGATGATCTTTTTTAACGAAACCTATAACTTTTGTCCTAAAGATGATTTGTATGTTCTGTTTTGAGATTCAGAAAGGTAATTTTATCGATTTGCAGTTTTGTTATAATGGGACGCCAAAATTAGCAAAAATACTAAAATATCAGTCATGACGTCACCAATATGACATCATAATTGTGTTAACAAAGATTATGTTTCAGGACTTCAGTGTTTTAATTGAATAGAACGTTTTGAAAGTTGAAAGCAGTCTTTAATTTTTTACAGTCTATATGCTATAGCACTAAGTTTATTATAAATGGGTTTCTTATATAAAATAAATATGTGTATTCGTGTTAAATTATGGACACACACTAGACTTTAAACACAGTTCAAGACTCACTAATGTAGACTGCATTGAGGACCGCAATTACGATCTTCGGAAAATATGAAATCCTTGAAGGTGAAGTTCTACTAACAGTTAAGGCCCTTCGTGGGAGCATGTCTAGCATGTTAGTTCAATGTCCTTGTAAATTTCGCAAAAAATATATATCCACGAGAATTAGGATTCATAATCTTATACTGTACAAAAAAAATATATATTTACGCGAAAAATAAGCAAGTACCCATTTTCAAACTATTTTTTCAGTCCATTTAGAGATAAAATTGAAGGCGAGGAGTGAATATTTTTTATTTCCTGTTTGGTATGGTATGTATTGCAAAATGGCAAGATATAGCTGTTACTCTTTCAGTCGTACCATTAAGTAAAATAAAACATTTACAATCAAATAAGAGTATAAAAACAAAATACCGCAAAAATGTATTATGACTAAAGCAATTATATCAGGGTTATAAACAAAAATATAAAATTATAACTAAGGTCTAAAATAAAAAACTATATAAAAAATGTCGTAAAAATATACATTATTAAAAAAAACATAAATTTGCAGCATGCATATTAATGCATTGAATTTAACGAGCGTCGCAATATTAGATATTTTGTTTGATCATTACAGTCCTTCCTGTTTGCAGCAAAAAAGAGATTCTTTATTCAATTCACACATGATCTGCTCAGAACTAAATAAAAAGTATATAAATTAATTCTAAAAGTTCATCATGCCTTTCTCCTTTGACTATTGCAAAAGATTTACTCACGCCCAGACTGCCTGAATTCCATTCTATTACTCAATTTTCTTTGATCGATTGCTCTCTAGTCTAATTGACATGTGTTGCACAGTAAATAGGATGGGTCAATGCTCAGATATAGCTTTTTATGATAGATCAGAAATAATCCCTACAAAACAGCTAAGTTAAAGGTTTTGGCACTCTTCACCATTAGCTTTGTACTCTTTCGTCATTTGAAAGAAGAATCCAGTACTAAACAAAGATATAAATTTTAGTATTAAATTACAGTGTTGATCCAGGCTATATTGTTATTTCAGAAGGCATGACTTCATACTCCTGACCAATTCTCGCATATTGATGAGTTGGTGTAATTTCTTCATTCATGGTAGAAGAATTTAACTGATTGATTCTTGAATAATGATGGGTTTGTATGTTTTCTTTATTCACCATATCCGGATTTAACTGATTAATTCTTACAAATTGATGAGTTTGAATGTTTTCTTTGTTCACAGTAGCAGAATTTAATTCAGCATATATACTTGGTTTCAAAACAATACCATTTAATTCCATATAATTTTTATCCTTTGAATTTGCAGCATCACCTACCATAAAAGAAATAATCAATTATCTACTGCAACGTTAATTGGTTTATTGAAATGTACAGTTATTTTAGTCCTTCGTGTCAGGTTTCAGCTAAAATAATTGCTCATTCATTTCTGGAATTTCAAAAAAAGTTAGTAATGAAAAAATCTTTAAAAATAATGAATAATGGTCTCATTATTTCCTTTTTAAAATATAAAAGAATATCAAATACATGTGAGATGGCCTTACAACATGTCTCTTAATCACTAAATCTCTAAAGTATTTATAATTCATAATTTCAGAAACCTCAAATAGGAACAAACAGGTACGTGAGTGGAGTATTAACATAAATGATGTTTGAGGAAACTTAGCAAACAAATTATTAGTAATCGGATGTGATGAGCAGAAAATAATTTATAACGGGTTTGGTACAATTGAGGATTTTGTATGATCATTGTCATTCAGGATCTAGGTTTTGTGTACAATCTTCTGTATTTAGGATTCAGTTTTAGTGCTTTTGTTTACTCAGCGGAATACAATTTCACTATAATATTGTTCCACAGCCTCATCTAAGAGATCCTCACTTAAGATAACTTTTAATTTTCATACTCACTTCTTTTTTTCTTGAAGTAAACAATAATTAAAATTATAACAATAATCATAACGACAGCTAGTATTCCAAAAATAGCTCCTATCAATATTATACCGATGTTAACATTTTCATAGTGTGTGTCTAAAGAATGATTAAAATACTTTAGAGAACATCAAAATAGAATAGTAGTATAACTGTGTATCCCAGAATTGATGTTATCAGGCCTAAATTTGGTGACTTTTCTATTATTGCATTAAAAACTGATGACCAAAAAATGTTTCCAATATAATTCCAACACTTTGGCCCACGGGACCGGAATTTTTATAACACAGCTTTATTTTGGGCTACAATGCATTATAATGGCATTTTATCGTGTAATATTGGAAAAATTATGCCTCTCATGTCTGGTTTTTAGCGATATTGTGGAGGATACTAACATTCTGCATGAAATAGTGACGTATGTAAATGTTTATTACATTTTCAGAAATAATAGAGCCTAGGCAACATTGTGACCAAGTTTCAAATAAAACTGAGCAGTAATTCCAAAGTTATTTGGGTGTGGTACATTGTATCCCAACTCCCCCTAAGTTATTAGACTGCTAAAAGCCTGAGGGGTATAAGGTTAAATGGAAGCAGTAACTTACTTTTTGATATGGAAACTGTAGTCAAATTCCCACTCATTGATACGCAAGCAACAATAGATATTCCTCGTATACTTACAAATCTAGCAGATACAATATTGTCGCTACAGTATGTAACTTTCTCTACCGCTTTTACAATAATTGAATCCAATGTATAATTTGTCTCATCAAGATATGTAATTTCATAATAAAAATCACAATTTCCAGTATTTTCTTTTGAAATTTTCAAAATTACACATTTTCCATCAACATAAGATTCTGAAATGAATACTGGTTCTGGAGTAACTAAACAGAAAAACACAGATACAAATCTTGTTGTCATTCATTCTCGCCCTTTTTTAAAGACATCGCACAAATTTTACATGGCATTAGGATTTAATGTTCTTATTAAGTTCATAAAGTTTCAGACTTAATTTAATACTTAATTAAATATTTAAGTAAAGGTGGTTCTCATCATCTGTTGTTAAAATTAAAAAGAAATAAATGAAATAGAAGATTATAAACAATTTATTATTTTATTAAAAAAATCTCCCTCTGTTGAATTGTGTATTGTCATTATATTGGTAATTAATTCTTTTATTAATAAAATCATCCTCTGTTGAATTGAGTATTGTCATTATTATTCCTAATTTGCGTTGGGATTAATTATTAATGTTACTATTATGTCTATGTGATTAATACTACAAGAAGAAATTTAAACTAAAACATACAAGGAAATGATATAACATGTTTGCTAGTTTTGCCACGTCCTTTCAGACCAGTTACTTTGAACTCAAGTATCGTACCACACATACGTGTCTTCAGTAGAGATCTAAGATCGGTAGTAAAACTATACTTCTTATCCATGAAAGCAGTGTCATGATTAGCAATAAATGTTCCACCAAATATCCATTCTACTTTCGGCATTGGATTTGCACATGCTGCAGCAGTAAATAGGGTTGACTCTGTATTGTTTATTACCACTGATGTGTCTTCTTGACATTGATCAGGCCCCCCTAAATATAGAAAGAAATTCCCCCTGCTTCAGATAAGGGTATTGTCCAGGACAGTGGCACCAACACTCAATTAACAAATATGCTAGCATTTACCCATACTACAAAATTACTAATCTTTCCTATTTATAACATACAGACAGCTATATTGTGTACATTAGTAAACCTTCTTTAGTTAAGCGCAATTCTAAACGGTGCACAAAGGGATAGGATATTAAAACCCTGATAACAAGGTTGGGCTGTGTTCGCCCGCATTGTTTTCTGAGACGTCAAGTTTGCAGAACTTGCTATAATTTTACCAGAATCGGGATTAATCGGGAAAATAAAAAGGTTACTCCATGTATGGGCTTATTGTTCAGTTAACTTTAAGTGGCTCTGAAAAATATTTTTTATTGGCAAAAAAAAAAAAACCAAACTATACATTTAAATTTGGAAAGGAATATATTTCCAGAACCATTTACACACTACCAACTAAACTTCAAACATTAAAGAGCTTTGTGTAAAAATTGTGCATGGTATTACTTATTTTCTTAATATAACAATCATACAATAATTATACGCTCAAAAGTCTACGTGACCAAAATATCAAAAGTTTTAAGTGAAAAAATCAAGTTATCTTGAGCTGTTTGCAAGTTAACAAGTTATTATCAATTGAAGATACTTACAGGTGACATTTAGCTTGACTCCATTAGAAAGGGAATTTTTGTTATAACCTGTAGCAGTAAAGTTGATAAACTTCCCATCCATTTCTTTTCCAACAGGAGGTATATGAACAGTGTAGTTGAAAATCTTCTTTCTCTCATCGAATATACTTACTGTCGCTCTTGTTATTTCCATGCCGTTTAAGTTCCAAGTAACATTAGGACGTGGATATCCCTCAAGTGAAATATAAAGTTCCGGATTAATATCATCGACATCAACAGTGATGTATTGTGAAAAATCATAGCTGGCATGATAGTCTGGTCCACCTGACAAAAAGAACAACCGTTTGTATATGGTTTTTAGGATGTACTAAGTACCATTTTATCTTTGTATTCCATTTTAAATAATTGACTGGAGAAGAAGCAAAACAACAGACATTGTTATTGTTTAGAGCAACTGTAGTTTTGGTCTTGCCGAGCAATATAGTTTTCATGCAACATTTATGGAAATAATAAGACTTGTGAAAGAACTTTGACAAACTAAACATGGAAAGTGTAAAGAAAAATAATGCCCATAGTAAAACTGAAAAGCTTTGTTAAAAATGCTCTATTTTCAATAAAATGAACTGGTAGAGTTGCAAGATTGTATACCATCCAGAGACAAACACAATCAGGATACAATTTTTTTGACAAGTTCAAATTAGTTGGAAATGAAGATTCGAGATAATAGACAGTTCCAGACTTATTAATCATTAATGACTGAGCAATATGGCCAAAGATCGAGCCAATGAACAATTGAAAATTTGATAACTGCATGAGATATTGTCTTGGTTATTTCAAATAAATGAAAATATTATTGATTCGTACCATATATGTTTGAAATTGTTGTTTCGTTGTGTTCTAGATAAATGCTACCATCTATTTTTTGAAATGCAACTCGACACCATACAGTCACATTATCATCAAATTGTGCATTAGCAATAGTAAATATTACAGTACTATATGATTTATCAGGACTATAAGTTGACAGTCGATTCTCATAGTTTGGAGGTATGATGCCCATAAAAAATAAACCATTTGCAGACATAGTAGCAACATATTGGTCAGTGTTAATTATATACAGTCTTATATTATCTATCTTCTCAGGTTTATTCTTATTGTTTAAACCAGGCTTAACTTCAAATATAATAGATATATTATCGCCAACAACACCATCAGTGCTGGTTCCATTTTTTGAAATAACGAATCCACAATATCCTATAATAAAACAGGTGCAAATATATTGCTTGCTTACTCTACATTACATTGCAATATATTTCACTGCACTGTAATGGCTTTTCAGAAATTTGTACTCAAATAAAACATTGCAACATTAACATTACTTCACCAATGCTGCCTTCC
Organism: Neoturris breviconis; assembly: GCA_032360805.1. Classification (NCBI taxonomy): domain Eukaryota; kingdom Metazoa; phylum Cnidaria; class Hydrozoa; order Anthoathecata; family Pandeidae; genus Neoturris; species Neoturris breviconis. The sequence continues at coordinate 17,770 of JAULBZ010002152.1, forward strand.
CAGTGTGACCACATACCACAAACAGTGCAGTATTACGAATTAATCGCGCACTTCGGTAACCAATCAAAATATAGCAATACCTACTGCTAATTATTAGAAGAGAAATATTTTCTATATTACTTTCATAATTGGAAGTGCTTTAACATTAATTTTGGTGTAACAAAGAAAAAAAATATCATCTAAAGGACATAACATACTAAACTATATGCATAAGAAAACTAAAATTACCGAAAATAAACTTTTAAGCTATATTTTTTTAAGTTATATTTCTACACATACCTGTCTGTATCAAAGTGAAACACAACAAAATCCTCAATGTAATATCCATGATAACGACTCCTTTCTTATTTATTTATTTTTAACTAAATAGAACAAAGGAGAAATTCAGAAGCTTATACAACAAATATAAAGAAACTTCTAGATATGATGAAAAGGTCTGGAGGAGGATCTCACTTTAAGAGCTCAGGATTGGCTGAATATAATAGTTGCGAAACTTGGTATGGTATTAATACTATAATATCTAATAAACATTTTGGATTTTTTTTTTACTGATGTCATTATTTTTTGCTACCTTAATACAGCTATCCAGGCTGTGCTATACACACACACATACACACACATATATGTAGAGTAGCTCTATGAGTCTGTAGTCTGTGATGATTAATCATGGGCTGCTCTGGGCAACAAATATTACCTTAACCCTATTAGTAATGGCCTTTTTAGGGCTCTGTAACACTGGGGGGATCCCCCCTCCATAACTATTGAAACACTTGTAGTATATGGATGAAACAATTATAGTCCATAATAAAAGGAATAATCATAAATCATATAACATACCTATTTTTTCTTAAAAACCATGTTTTCTAAAAATCGCCATTAAAAGAGTTCTATGAAAGCTTTTCTAATTCTATTTTCAGTTTTAGGTAGGCAATATCTTGATGTTTGACATATTTTCTGGGTTTTAAGTGAAAAGCGGAAAAATCGGGGAAAACGGATTCGTCAAGTGAGCAAACTTAGTGGAAACAATAATTTAATGATTTCAAGTAACTTGACCAAGTTTTATGCTAGAAGGATTATAAGATAAGTTATGTTAAAATAACGAATTGATGGATTTCAAAAGATTTCCCACTTTAAAACAGGTGGTTTCAGGTTATGACCCAGAAATACTGATCAGAAGATGATATGAAGCTCAAATCTTCAGCATGTGTTAAAGATTTTTACTAAATGTTGGAAAGTTTCAGCACAATAGCTATAGAAGTTAAATAATTATATAGCACATTATGGCAGGGGGTGGAATCCCCCCCTTCTCCCTCCCTTTGTACTGATCGAGTTAAGGGAAGAAACGAATGCGGAAGAAAATAATGTGGAAGAAAAAAATGTGGAATTAAAGAATGCAAATTTACCCCATTAGTTCCGCATTATTCAAGATCTTCAAATGATTCGCATCTTTCTTAAATTCCGCATTTTACAAGATTTTCAAGTGCTTCACTTGATTTGTTATCTACATTACGAAAAACAGCATACTTATTTTCTTTAGATGAATTAAATACCAAAAAAAAAAATTAATTTAATTTTAGTTTTAATTACTGATTCCCAATATTTAATTCCGCAAATCCAAGAAATATTGCTCAATCACATTCTTTAATTCCGCTTCTTTTGAGGTCCGATTCCGCATTTTTTTGTTCCGCAAACACTTTTTTCCCATAAGGTAAGCTAATTCCCTTAGATCATTTTAATGACCAAGAGCAGATGCATGCTGAAATATTGAGATCCC
>JAULBZ010002153.1:0-19541 GCA_032360805.1 Neoturris breviconis
TTCAAAGTCAGAAAAATAACGTTAGAATAACGTTCTGTGAACGTTGTTCTAACGTTATTTTGCTGACTTTGAACAGGTTTTTGCCGACTGGGTTAGGTAATTAACGTCAGTTTGTTTTATTTTGTTTATTTTAGAAATGCCTGCTGGGAATGCTATTGAACTATTCAATTGCTCTCTCTGCTCATTTTGTGAGACGAGTTTAGATCGCCTCACTACTCATATTCGACAACACATTAAACCAGATCCTTGTCAAGGAAGGACGTTATCTCCAGATTCACCAAAAGAGAGCATCGTAACACCACGTGATTATCAAAATGACACCGCCACAACAAAGGAAGGCAAATCATCAACTATACACTTAAATGGTGAAAGCTCAAGCATTGGTTACTTTGCCCGTAAGAGTGGCGAAGCAATGAATAAGCCTCGTAAAGCTAATTCTGAACATTCCTCTAGTAACAATTTGAATGGATCGTCACCACGTACTGAAGACGCCAACGCACTGTTACCACGCATTGAAGTTGTTAATCCTAGAACACTGAGTTCTGATGTGTCCGATGATCCACAGCGACAACCATTTACAAATCAATCCAGTAAAGATGTATATTACCCACCTCCACCACCATTGGTTGAAAAAGCACCGCACTTGAGTACGTACTCTAGAAGTCATACATCACAACAACAACCGAGTCAAAGATATAGTAATGGTAATTATGGACAGCAAAGTAGACATGAACAGGGACAACAAAATAGGCATGAACAGACACAACAAAACAGAAATAGTAATCCAGCTACTAGATACGTACCGTTACAGCCGAGAGAACCTTCATATTTAGATCAAAAACCCAACCGAACGTATACAGGGCAACAATATTCGCACCCTTCCTATGCAAATGGTAGCAAAAATGCACAGTACATAACTGAATTTGTTCCAATTGCGCCAGCTAAGACTTCAAGTGTGTATCATGATATCCAAGCTGTTCCTATGGAAGTTGAGAATTCAGAAAAAGCTTTTCGTAGAGTTATGCCAAGCTCTCAGGAACGTATCCAGCAGAAGGTTTTAAATCACATTTCACCTCCACATCAAAGGAGTAGTAATAACGAACGTTATCGTTCTGCTGGTCAACCTTATGAGGCAATACAACAGTATAGCTATCCTGGGAGAGGATCGAAACTCGAGGATGGTTACCATAGTAACGTAAGTCACAATCAGTCAACTCCAAAAATGCGAACTGCTCATCAACCACAGCTGCCACCATCGAGCCATCACAGTCATCCTTCACCAAGCAATCATAGTCACCCTTCTCCGAGCAACCATGGTAATCGACCACAATACCAACAACAAGTACAAAATCAGCAAGTGGATCATTTGCCGTCAGATACTCGAACACTTCCTCAAGTGCAATCCCGGTTGTCAAACATGCAGTATTCTGATTTGAAGAGGCAGAAAACAGCAAATCCTATTGGTGTACCGAACAAAGGAACTGTCATCTTAAATCCTGATCAATTATTATCAGCTACTGGCAATGTGTCTTTAGATCAGTTAGCTGGATTACTTATAGTCCCATTGAAAAAAACAACAAATATCTCAACACAGACAGATCCGATTGAGTTTGTTAAGCCAAAAAAGAACGATAAAAGTATGAGCATGAGTTGTCAAACCGATTTGAAAATGGGCCAAATAGCCGATCGAATTTTATCGAAGTCAATTTCTCCTGTATTTGATCACATTCGTTCAACAGATTCGTTATTTGAGTGTTTGGTATGTGGTGAGGAATCAGCTTCAGATCATCATCTGCAAGAACATATATCACAAAATCACACACACGTTTGTGAAAAATGCTACCATTCGTCTTTAAACTTAAACGAACACAACTCCCACGTGCTTGAATGTGGTACGCTAAGTGCTGAGATGTTATGCATGGAATGCAATAGTTCGTTTACATCATTAAAGAAATTTAATCAGCATCGTAGTAAAATTCATAATGTTCGCATGCCATTTCGTTGTGGTATATGTAACATACCATTTGAAACTCATGAAGCTGTCATGAAACATATAGCAACTCATGATACTGACCAACCAGAATTTAAGTGTCGTCATTGCGTTAAACTTTTTCAGTCAGCTGAAGCGTTAAGTAAGCACGTGACAAGACATAAGATGGTTGAGGTATTACACGAATGTCGGTTTTGTCGAAAAACTTTCAGCAGTCATTCATTATTGCAAGATCACATCGGATATCTTCACGTCATCACCGAACCGAAAGATAGTATGTCAACAGAGATGTTATACGACATGGAACCGACACCTGACGAAGCTAGAAACGATACAAACATTGGATCTAAGAAACATCCTCTATGTAGACATTGTGATTTAGCATTTAAAAATCGAGAGTTACTTCGTAGACACATTGATGTCTGTTCAAAGAATCGTGACGCAAAAGCCTCTGCATTTGTTTGTGATGTATGCAAAGAATATTTCCCATCGGATCTCCATCGCAGACAACATTTAAAACAGGATCATCGTAGGAACAATGGTTATCGCTGTCCAAAATGTTCAAAGATATATCGTACATGGAGTCGATTGAAATTTCATACGAAGCAACAACATTTGAAGAAGACGTGTTCAGGATGTGATATGGTTTTTACGAAAGAGCATGTTCTACGTAAACATCAGGAAGATGTACATGGCAAGCCACAAGGACAACCTGGTGAACGTGTATACACTTGTAGTTTGTGTAACACAATGTTAAACACTCTCACAGAACTAATGAACCATCGTCGAGATGTGCATCCTGAATTATCAACATCAAAAAGTCCTGATCAACTTTCACCAACAATGACGTCATCTACGACAATGTTTAGTCCCGCCAGCATGCTAAGTGTTGTTGACAATGACGTGCCATTCGCTGAAAATGACGACGATGCGACGGCGTTAACTGTTAGTAAATGTCCGGACTGTAATCAAATATTTACTTCCGTTAAAATATTGAACGAACATACACGAATGAAACATGGAACAACGAAAAATCGTTATCGATGTGATCACTGCAGCATGACCTTTGATGATGAAAAACGTATGAAAAATCATCGAGGATTAATTCACGGTGAACGATTGTTTGAATGCAACATATGTGATAAGAAATTTCAATATTCTAGTCAAGTTATATGGCATAAACGCTGCCATAAAAGCAATGATAACGTTAGGCATGCCGGTATATGGAAAACAAAAACTGGACGATTTTCTTCACTTCATAAAAAAAGTTCACAATCGCATATATGTCAATTTTGTGGTGCAAAGTTTAACCAAGAGAAGCTGTTAAAAAATCACAAAGGTGCAGTTCATAAAATCAAGTTATTTAGTTGTGAAATCTGTGATCATAAGTTTGGACATTCAACTGAGTTAATCTGGCATCTTAGAACATGTCGCGCAAAATTCCGACGTCAAAACCCTGGTATAGAATTACCATTAGCTGCAAAACAAGCAGAAAGCTGTTCTGATGATGGAACTGAGTTACAACAGTTACAGGATGACTTTGCTCCATCGATGGCTGATGCTGATTTTGCTCCAACTATGACCGATGCTAATTACAACAAAGATTATGGAATGGAGGATGATGATGAATATGACGTAGAAAATGAAGGGTCATCATCACAGTACAAATCTGGTATGAAAAGTCCAGATTCGTCACATCTTCAGCTAAGTAACGCCGATGCGCAAGAACTATTAAAAAACGAACCACAATATGATTCCACTGTTGGAGAATATTCTTGTCCAATTTGTCTGAAAACAACAAAATCTATCACTGGTATGAAAACCCATTATGGACGATGTCATGGAGTATGGGGAAAGGAAACATCTCACCGGAACAACGAAGGGCACGAAGTAACGATATATCCCTGTAAATATTGTGACCACGAATACACAAACTTTGAAGAGCTCCAAACTCATTCATCTGTGGACCATGACGTCACGATTACCATTGATCAAGTTGATATTGAACGCAGACACGAGTTTGTTAATTCAGACGTTCATCCAACTGGTATACTTTACACGTGCCCTCATTGTCATATATCGTTTGATAATTCCAAAGCAATTCGAGTACACGCATTTAAGAAGCACGGTATCTTGTTAAATGATACTGAATTGAGTACATGGAGAGGTGAACGCGATGGAATTAACGGAGGATTGCCACATGAGAATACTGGTGAGCAAATACGCTATAAATGTCTACGATGCAAAGCAAAATTCCGAACCACAAAAGCCGTTCGTATACATACATTTAAACGTCATGGTTTTATCTTATCTAAGAAAGAATTAGCCAGGTGTAAACAATGGGTACCGTCATCCAGTTTAAGCGAACCACCTATCAATCGTAACAAAGGACGAGATCTCGTTGAAGAACCAAATCCTTGTGATAAATGTGGACGCGTATTTGGTAACTACCGCGCATTATTCACGCATTATCGCCAAGCACATCGAATCACAAATGAACACTTTGTTCCTAGAAAGCCTTCACGTACAGAGCTCACTTCAAACTTTATGTCTCCCGAAAAAAAAGAAGTTGATACTGAAACGACCACACCACAACCAGCTCCCTCACCTTTAGCAAGCAATTCCACACCAAGTCCACCTGGTACCGCTGAATCTGTTGATTGTCCAAAATGTCACCGTCCATTTACTGTCCATAAATCCCTAGTGGCACATTTATATTCAGCCCACAAAATATCGAAAGATCAATATGCTGATTTTTGGCCGCATGGCGTACCAATACTACCACGAGTGAGCTGCAATTGTCCAACTTGTGACAAAGAATGTGTTGACACGCGTGCTATGCGTATTCACATGTACAAAGCTCATGGCATGCATTTTCGTGATTTTCAACAGCGTGAACAACAGAGCCCCGATGTTAATATGCTAGGTGAACAAGGCCAAGTTGATGAACCTCTCAATGGTGATGAGCCTCTCAATGGAGATGACACAAAATTAAGCGTTGATATTGATATTAATGGTCCGCCTGCTTGTTTTATATGCGATCGTTTATTTAAAGGGCGTCGTGCCTTAATGACGCACGAACAAAGATTTCACGGTATTCGGTGGGTAAATTTAAAACGTATATTTCCCGAACATGTGCGAAATTTACCGAACTCCGAAAAATTTTCCAGTGAGAAACGGAAATACTCGAATTCAATGGTAAATTTACACCAAGAGAAACCATTTTCAAACTCACCGTTAACTCCAAGTGCTGGATTTGTTTGCCCTGATTGTGACGCCAAATATCAGAACCGTCGTGCCATGACGACACATTTATGTCGTATTCATAAATACAAGAAAGATGATATCCATGCTTATTTTGATATTAAACCACCAACCAATCAGAGTAGTCGGAAGCCAGAATCGCCAAATCAAATTAATAGTAAGCTCACATCGTCCAACCAATTCACCGACAACGAAGAATCCGATGATTTGGTTATTGACGAAACTGAAGTTGATGAAGAGGAACAAGATAATGACATTATTGACACTCCAGTAGAATCCAAAAATGACGGTCCTAATACGAACGATGCCTTGATTGATGGCGCTGTTAAAAACTATACCGGGCATGACGGGGAAAATATTGGTGTTGTGTATGAGAATCCAATGGTGTCAAAAAATGACAATCAAACCAAATCTGAACAAATAATAGGTCTAACTGAGTTTTAATATTTCGTATATTTCTAATATTTACCACTAGGTATGTGATGTCTGAGTAATATCGAAAACGACGTGTCATTTTAACACGGTGATATTAATATGACGGGTTTTTTTCTACGTTGGTTATAACGTCACATATCGACATGGTTGCGCCTTTTTATAATTGTTATTACTCTCCAGAGAAATTTTTGCTCTCTCTTTTGTTGTTGCCGTAATTTTTTCTTGTTGAATAACAACCTCGATCCCAGCGCATCTTCTATCGAATTAGACGTTAAGAAGAGAGAATAAGTGCTGTGAATGAGGTTATTTTAGTTGGGTAACTTATTCCTAAATACATAAAAATTCTCGTATTTTCTACATTATAATTCATCGCTTTTTTTAACTTCGTTAAAAAATTGCAAAGCTAGTGCGTCGTTTATCCTAAATATAGTCTGATTCCATGTTTTACTAACGCTATAGTTTTCACAAGTTTGAGGCTTTTAACGCAGTGTACAAAAAGTTGATCACAGTCCGCAGTAAAGACGCTAGAAAAATGTCATTTGATGTTGTTCTATCGTCTTTACTGCGGACTTTTAACAAGTTTTTGCCCACTGGGGAAAGATTCGCTATTAGTGCTTATCAATTCACATGTGCAGAAAAATGATGTTATTATTGATTGGTTTGTTTGTACCTAAGAAATTAATTGCGAAACCGTTAATTTCCCTAACGGCACGCGACGTCTTTATCAATGTCGGAAAGACGTCGGTTCGATGTCACGACGTCGGAACAACGTCTCTGCGACGTTGATAAGACGTCGCGTGCTCAATGGATTAGTACCCTTCTCTGTGAATATTTCTCTTCAGTTTATTGATTTTCTGATACATATTTCTGTTAGTACGCCTCAGTCGCAAAACGTTCGATTTACTTCTAATGGGTTTTTTACACTCATTTGAAGTTATTCAAACGCTACACGACTGTTTTTTGTACTGTTTTTACATGAATTGTTTAGATTTTTAAACAGATGCTACCTTCTGCTGGTACATGACGTCGAAACAACGTCAAAACGACGTCGGTCTGACATTGCTTTGACATCGCGTGGTCCAGATATGGTTATTTCTTAGCTACTGTTAAATAAGTGACTTGCGAATCCGTTTAGCTTTCTATTCTCTATTTCAATTTGACACGAATTTTTAAACGGATTTCGATATAACTCTTGGGAAACCCACCAAACAGCATTCTATTATATGGGCACAGAGTGAAAGACAACCAAATATGGTCCCGTATATTCCCTTATATGGACTGTGTATTGCCATATATGAACTGTCTATTGTCATATATGAACTGCGTGTGGATTGCCATATATGAGAATGTACAGTCCATATATGGGAATGTACAATATCGTATTTGGAAGTCTTCAACGCTGTGGTATTGTTCTTCCCTATAAAGGCGGGTTCAATCAATGTAATGGCTTCATTTAGAATTCGTGCGAACGCATAAGCCTAGTGGAAACGCGCCTTTAATTGAGTTGTTTATCTGGAAGGAAGGTGGTCTTTGTTTGTATTGTATTTAAACAACTTTCTAAATTATGTGATTATAGCGTTTATTTTGTTCCGTCTTTCAATGTTAACCTTTAGCATTACAACCTTGTACTTAAGATCCTTGAGGCAAAGAGCCCTGTCCGCAGGTCCGCAGTTTTCAACGTTGTTCTAGCGTTTTTACTGCTTACTTTAGACAAGTATTTTCTGGAACAGACATCTAGCAAAACTGTTAATTTTCTAACAACATTTTGACCAGAATTAAACAAGTGGAAGAATGCCGACATCCCATTGGACATACGACGTCATCGAATCAAAGATGAAATTTCCTAAACGTTTTTGGACCTCCCTAACGAATATCCCAATCCCCCGAAGGTATTTGTAACCGTATTCGATAATCCTTCAAGCTTTTTCTGCAGGCACACGACATTGGATTGATTAACAATGTCAATACGACCACACTACGTCATTTTGACGTTGTTTCGACGTTGATTCGATGTCGTGTGCTCGCATTTACGTCTTTTACACATCAATTTTACGTGGTGGGCCGACTGGTTAAGGTGGTTTTTGAGCCTTGAACAGTTTTATGTATAGCATATTTAAAATTGATAAGAAAAAACATATTGAAATTTATGGTTGGAAAAGATGATTATTTTATCCCTTTCTTTTTTTGCGAAACTTTTGTAACTGTTGGTATCACAACGTTGCGGTGAGATAAAATAATTTTTGAAACCTATTTGAGGAGCCATGTTTATCATACACAGTGTAGCGGGATTTTTAATTCCGCATTCTTATTCTTTTCTATAACTTTCTATGTTTAAAGTCGCATAATCACCCTACTTTGTTAAAATTCCAAAATCGATGTCAAGTTCATTATTGACAATTGCTGATCAAGCCCTGAAGATTTGAGCATTTATAAATAACAGGAAGTGGGTTAAATAAAGAATTATTTTACCAAATGCTAGCTACAACTTTATGTAGTTATGCATATAATCAATGAAGTTTGGCCAAACAATATGGCTGCCACACAGTTAGTATAAAAAATACAAAACTTTAGTCACTCATATCTCCACAAATAATTGTCATTAGAGAATCACATTTTCAGAATGTGTAGCTGACTTGATAAGATTTCATGTCATGTATATAAAAATAGGGTGATTTTGCACCTTTAACTACGTCTGATTATCGCTTCATTTTTTAACAAGAAGCCCGTAGGTTAGCGCTAAGCATACGTACATCTATGCGCTAAGCATCTAAAAAGGTATATAATTGATGAAAAATGAGAGATGATATTCGTGTTACGTTCACCACGTTAATATTAATAAGTAATACAAAGTAATCATTTACCTGAAATGTCTTGAGGTTTTCAGGAGTGGTTATTCTATTACCATTAGAAATTTTCTGTTATGATTAAAATCGATTAAAAGTTTTACCATAGCTATATAGGTTTTGTTCTATATTGCCATTAGAAACATTCTGTTGTACAACATTAAAATCGATTAAAATTTATGCCATATATATGTTTCATAAGTGGAAAGTCCCTCCACCTAGTTATTTGCTTTACATTCTCTCTCTCTCTTCATCTATATATTAACACTATAGAAGAAATATTAAAAAATACAAGAAAACGAAGCGTTGATAGCCTACAATTTTGACCTTGCGCTTCTGCTTACGAGCGGAGAAGCGAAGGGCTATAAATGTAGGCTAAGCGTTGACTGCTTAAAGTAAAAACTTTTGCTTTGAGCAACCAATGCCTGGTTTTCATATATTTTTGAATGTCGTTATTATATAGTCGCGCTGTGGCCGTTGCTGTAAGGGAAGTATCATCTGTGTCAGAGTTCTGCTGCGAGAGGACTATTCCGATAAAAAAGCTCGTCATTTTGAGATAGTAGCTTATTTCCTTTCTATTGATATCCAGTGGCAAAAACCTCCGCGTAAAGTACGCAGAAAAGACGCTAGTAAAAGGCCTTCAGCGTTGTTCTAGCGTCTTTCATGACACAGAAGTTAGACGGACTTGCAAATGACAACACTTAGAAATTTATTAGGCAGTGTACCAAGGGGACAAAAACTTGTTCAAAGTCCGCAGTAAAGACGTTCACTAAAGACTTTGAACAAGTGTCCACCATCATCATCTAAGCTTATTATATTACACATCAGATGCTTAACTCTAAGTTAATTTTTTAGAACATCTACGCCTTTACCACCTCTAGTAATTGCATCACATCTTTGGGTAGCCTTTACATGAACCCCTAAATGAGTTTCACCTTAAACAAGCTTGCCATTCGTTGGTTTCTTTGATGTGAAGAAACCAAGCAAATACAACATTATTTAGAGGCTCCTTAAGAAAAGCTCTATTATTCTGTATATTCCGTTTTGTTATTTAGCAAGCTCGTCCCCAGCACCTTTTGACTTTTTTTTATTTTTCTCGGGGTCCGAGAAAAATAAAAAAAAGTCAAAAGGTGCTGGGGACGAGCTTGGTTATTTAGCTATATTTTTTCCAGATAGCTGAAAATTTGACCACATCTCAACTTGGTGATGCTTATAATAGTAATGCTTATGTAACAAATGTGTATAAACGACACCCTAAATCACCCAGAACGTTTATTTAATATTTCGATTTTTAAGGCGGGGCATTTATTGGAGGGAGGCATTTATTTTTTTATGGATACAACCATTAGAAATTCCGATGCATGCTGTATTTTCTAAGAGAACGCTTGTATAGAATGTTTCCGGAATCCCAAATATGACAGCAGTATTCCATACTAGGACGAATCGTAGCCTGGTATACATATAGGTTACTCTCTAGGGAAAGAAAGTTCCGAGCTCGATAAAGAGAACCAACATTTCTAGCTGCAGATTTGGCATTAGTCCCAATATAGGTATTCCAGGAGAAGTCATTTGAGATTAGACCGAGATGACAAAAATGCGTTATTCGCAGGAAATTCAACTCTATTTATCATATCATAACAGAAAGCAGATTATTGAAAAAATTTAGTTTTGGGAGCATTGAAAGTAGCAAGCCATTTATTGCCCCATTCAATAACAGTGCGTAGATCAGCCTCAAACTCAGTAAACATTGCAACCTTGTCAAAGACATCATTGGTTTTGCCCAAACACGAATACACTGTTGTGTCATCAGTATAGATAGCTAATTTTTTCAAGATGTTGTCAAGAAGGTCGTTAATAAAGATAAGAAAAAGTGTAGGACCAAGGATTGAGCCTTGGGGAACACCATCAATAATAGAGTAGCTGTTAGAAGATTGACCATTGACTAAAACTCTTATTTTACGATCTGAGAGACCAGAAACACCATAAGATTTGAGCTTATGTAGAAGACCGACATGCCATACCTTATCGAAAGCCTTAAATATATCTGGAGCAATAGGTCAACATCCGCAGTTGATCTACCAGAACGAAAACCATATTGAAATTCTGAGAAGACATTGAGAGAGTCCAGATGATTAAGCAAAGATCTATTAAAAAGAGATTTGATAGGTAGAAAACTTATAGGACGATAATTGCGGGTATCAGATCTCTCAACAGAGTTTTTAAAAACAGAAATGACAGAAGTAAATTCCAGCAAGACTCAATAACGCACTTGACAAATAATTTGGAGATAATTAGAGAAAATTCAGGAGAACAATTCTGAAAACGATAACAGGAACACCATCAGGACCGGTGGCCTTTGATGGGTCAAACCCAGCAATCAAAGCAGCAACCTTTTTAGAAATAATAACAAAGTTATCAATATGTGGGTTTGTCCTAAGTAAAAAGTCAGACAAATGATGACCAGAATCATCAAGGGATGAGTTATTGCTAAATAGCTTCCCAATAAGCTCAACTTTATCTTTAGAAAATGTAAGAACTTCAGGGTCATGGAATAAAGGTGGGATCGAAGATTCTCCTTTGTTAGCAAAGCTATTGTAGATTCGCCAGAAATCACGAGAGCCTATCCTTTGTGATGTCAGTCTATTATGAACCCTGTACTAAAACCAGAATTGGCATTTTGAATGACCCTTTTACAGATGTTTCTAGCAGAAGCAAAGAGACGTTTATTCTCATCAGAATTAGACGGTTGACGAAGGTGAAAGTAGTGGTTTCTATGAACAATAGAAGCAGCACTTGCAGGAGAGAACCATGGTAAATAATGATGTATTACTTGGTATTTACGTGATGGAACAAAGGCGTCTATACCAGCCTGTAGCCAACAAAAAATCTCCCTTCGGTTCAATTATGATTGCTGAACAGCCTTATAAACGATTTAAAAACGTGTAGGTCCAAAAATGGATGAGTTTCTAATAAACGCCCTCGTTAAGGGATATATTCCAATAGATGCCCCCGTTAAGGGGAGGATTAAAAGAGAAGATCGTTGTTTATTAGAAGGAATCGTTTGAAAGCTTGGGGGCGGTTATGTATAACATTTGAACAAATGGGGGCGTTTTTTAGAATGTGGTATTTAAAAGAGGGGAAGTATATTAGAGGATTTACAGTATGCATTAAAGGAAAAAATGTGTCGTACAAATAATGAAACGAATGTCTTGAACATTGAGCATCTGCTGTCTTTCTTTATGTGGGTTTTCTTTCAGAAACAAAACTGAAAACGTTTTCTTTTTATTATCAGCCATCTGGCAACCTCTTTATCGCAGCAGCTTCACAATTCCAGCCATAGTTCTTTAACGATTTCATTCACTCTGGGGATTAGGAATGATTCTTGCTGGGAATGTATTATGTGTCATCAATATGTTATTTGTACAGATTCTATGGAGTTATTAGATGTAAAGTGAAAAACACTTCTTATTGCTTTTCTCATCTGTCCGTTTGAATATGCATAGACGATCGGATTAAATACTGTTTGAAATAATGCTAAGAGTATTACAATTCTTAACACCCGTATTCCTTTGATTTCATTCTCAACTGAACCAGTATACGAGTTTACTGCAACAGAGAGAAGCCAGTATAGTCCAAAGGGCGTCCAACAAATTAAAAATACTACAATCAACATTGCGAGTAACATAACAGCTTTCTTTTTATTCCTCATACTATTGGATGGGCGAGTCTGACTAAGCGAGGCCGTATTCGGTTTGAACCATAACGTATAAATGGATGTCGCGCATGTTAAACTTAACGTAATCATCGGTAAGAAAAACAGAAATGCAGTGCAAATGAAGTATGTGCGCCTATCTATGCCAGCAGCCCATTTTCTATCGCACACTGTTTTTTCTTCTTTATATTTAAACGATACTATGCTTGGTACTGTGATAGCTATACTGAAAACCCATATGAATATGAATATATATGTTAGATGTTGTTTCTCTAATCGCCAACTCAGCTTCAATGGATAAGTAATGACAATATACCTACTGATAGATAACACGCTTAATGTGAATAGCGATACTGATGCACCTATGAAGAACGTTATACAGCCTTCTGTTACGCTGCACAGAGCATTTGCAGATGTTCCTCTTATACTGGTTGAATCTATCTCAACAAAATAGAACGGATAAACGCTAATACATGCAATGATATCCGAAATTGCTACATTCAATATCATTATATTCACAATAGTTCGTAATGCTTTGAATCTTATGATGACGAAACACACTATGAAGTTAGATAGTATACCGATTAGTGTAATGACAAGGCAAGTATATTTGTGTATTGTTTTTTCTGAATCGGTAAATATATTTCTGAAATTTTCTAGTTCTGTTGACGTTAGATTCATATTTGTTATGAATTGTTTCTTGCCAATAAACCTAAAAAATAAATACCATAAAGAATATTCCCAGCCGGCAAAAACCTGTTCAAAGTCAGCAAAATAACTTTAGAATAGAACGGTGTTCTAACGTTATTTTCCTGACTTTGAACAGGTTTTTTGCCGGCTGGGTTACAGGTATACAACTAATGTTTCTTCTGAAACCGTTACACATGACACGACGTCAGGCTCAAGTCGTTTTGATGTTGATCCGATGTCGTGTACTTGCATGGATGATACTTGTTACTTTCTACACTCCCAATAGGCACGTGACGTTTTTCAACGTAAAGGACGTTGTTTTAACGTCAGAACGTCAAAACACTATCTTTTTACGTTGAAAGAACGTCACATGTCAGTTACACTATATCATATTCATACAAAACACAGAATGAAATAACGCTGACCACGTTCTCGAATATCTACCATATATGTGTTCTACCATATGTGTACAGCAGGATACACAGAATCGTTTTTTGCTAGTCGTTCGCGCTGTGAAATCCTCAGTAAAAATGAAATCCAAATGTAATTATAAGTTTTAGAGAACGCGACATAGTTACCAGATTTTAACAATACAAAATAAATCTTTGTTACCATTTCAAATGGCAAAACAATATCCATTACAAAGTAAAATGGAAAAATAAAATCGTTTTTCAATTTGGTATCAATATAAAGTTATTAAGTTAACGTATTCCCATAACTAAATAAAGCCTGATTCACACTCTACAATATTTATCAAGTGCGTACGCACAGTTTTTAGCCCGAGCAGTAAAAAACTCCGAATAGAAAACGACTTAAAGCGGACTTTTACTAGCTACTCGCCAAAAAACCCATATACTTTACAAAAGACCAGAGTGAAGCTGACAAAATACTTTACGTATAAAATTTTGTTGTTACTTCTTCGTCAAAACAGAAAAAAGCATGTGGTGAAAAATAAATGGTGAAAAAAATATTTATGGGTTGACCTGTAACTATACATTTTCACAAACCACATGCATCCGTAAACATAAGTAGGGAGTAGGTTCTCAATCTAATGTATTAGAATAAAATTATTTGTTTTATATGATAAATGTCAGTCAAGGTGTTATCTTGGAATAAATACTTACAAAATCACGTGTTCTGATTGGTTTAAATTATAAGAGTCCGCGAGATCCGCTGAAAAAGATCAACATTATTCGAGCAGTAAAAATAAAACTATGGAAAACGGCTTTAAAGCCGGGTTTCCATTCAACGCATAGTTCCGCGCGGGAAGCTTTTTTCCGATTGAAAGTTGATACATTTCAACTTTCAAACGTGCAGGCCGAACTTTCGACGAATAAAATTTCATAATTTTAGAACTCCGAGCGGAAATATACGCTGAATGTAAATCGATTGATTTGATCAATTGTAAATTGATTTCCTTTCTATATTTTATTTTTGTTTTCACACAGAATTTTCCGCCTAATGTAAATCAACCTTAGCATCTTATCTTCACATCTTTCATATTCTTCATTTAGCCAATCAAATTTCATAGCTTGCATGTCACAAGAAACTGCCAACACAGAGTACGAATTGAATTGAAAAGATACGCGGGAAATTAAAGTACTTAGTGACAAAATCCTCAAGTGAAAATCAACCCTAACTAAAGGAACTAGTTGGCGCTGTAATAGCATAATTATCACACGATCATAATCTAAAATAAGTAAAGAAAACAATTAAATAAATAAGAGTAACACGCTTTCTTTTTTAGTTATATATTGGCGCATATTTGACAAGGAAATATGTAATTTATTTATTTATTATTTAATATGTATTTATTTATTTTCACTCTCCTGCTCCAAAATTTAGGCTGAAAATTTGTGTGATGTTGGAATCTTAGCAAAGCTACAGAAAACTTATAATGAGGTATTTGGTACCTTTGTGACGTAACCTTATGACGTCGCTAATTATTAATAGGGAGTTTTAGCCTATTTTTTAAAGTAGTTTACAAGCAACAATACATATCCCGTTGGAAGCAGCGATGTAAACGATTATTAATTTTTGGAAATTTTTCTAAAGGACAAGTGTTACAAGTGTTATTATTTTTCTTTAGTAACTATAGAAATTTGCCAACCCTCTCGGTTCGATCTCTTCCACTTAATAAACTTGGACAAATTTCCAGACCACCCAATATTTTTCGGACCATCTGATAATTGCAAACAAAATACTATTTTGTAAAAGTCCAATTGGTGTTATGTGAACTACTGTATTCTATATTACAATTTAGATGAAATGTAACAAACAAGGCTGAGAAGAAATACAAAATACTTTAGGGGAAGAAAGTTTTGTGAAAGTTTGCAACCTCGTTCCCAGGGCTTCTTCTCTCTTGACGTTACGCCAAGAGAGAAGAAGCCCTGGGAACGAGGTTGGAAAGTTTGTTGATTCGAAATTTGTGAATAAGTCATTTGCAAAATTTAGTGATGAGGATTTCTAAATTGTTTATTGTAAAATGAATTTTTTGAATAAATGCTTATTTTTTCTTGTATTCCCTCATCCTCGAGAATATTTGTGTTCTTGAAAAGATCCTTATTTCCTCAATTCGCAAAAGTTTATATTCCCTTGAAAGAGATACAAAACTATCATTTTAAATAAAATATAATACTGACATTGTATATACTATATACTTTGTATATTCCCCTCGCAAGGATTCAGCAGATAAACTCAATCTCGTTGTAACATTCCTCGCGTTGTATCACGTACACTCACAAAAGATTGTTATCGAAAACAACTCACTCATCATTAGTAAATCAAAACAACGAGACATGTGTTTTTTGTAAAAGTAAAGATCATTATATTATATTATATCACCACGTAAAGATGTCTTTCAATACTTTTGTCTTCACCTCTGGAACGCAGATTCCATCCCGTAAACTATACTTTGGATGATTATAGCCACCCACTACCCTAATTTCGAACAGATGCTAACATTGATAACAACAAGGCAACACCATCTGATGTATTAAAGTTTGTTTCGAAACTACAACTTTCCAAGGCAGTTGGTCCAGATGAGATCCCGGTACTGGTACTTAAAAACATTGCACCTGAACTTGCTTCTATGCTTTTCAAATTATTTGATAAATACATCAAAGAGTTTTCCTAATTCTTGGAAATATTCATCTATCTATTTGTCCTGCATTTAATAACTGTTGTTTTCGCTCTAACCCAGCTTCATATCGCTTAATCAGTCTACTTCCAATTATTAGCATATTCTTTGAATATGTCCTAAACAAATATCTTATACTTTATTGAAAAGTCAAAACTCTTGCTTGACTTCCAATACGGCATTCGCTCTTCCCGCTCAACAACTGGCATTCTAATAGTTATCACTAATATAATAATTGGACCATTTGATTGTTCGTTAGAAACACGAAAGCAGCCAACAGAGGTGTTCTTAAAAATAGGTGTTCTGAGGGGGTATACTGGCTGGGAATTAGACCTGTTCTTAGGTTTCAGAAAAAAAGGTATAGCTGGAGATTTGACCAGTTCTTTCCCTATTGATTATCTCCTGGCTGGGAAAATGATCTGTTCTGGGGGCTAAGTCTTTTTTGCAGCGAGCTATGAAATTGAGGTGTTCTTACAACAAACGTAGCTACTGTTTTAGGAAAGTTTTACTCAGCTGGAAATACTAACTGTTCTTACACTTGATTAGGAAAACGAGCTGTTCTGAGATACACGCGTATGCTTGTAAAAATACTGACATGGAGACCAGCTAGAGCATAAGAACACCTATTTCTCAGAACACCTCCCATTGGCTGCTTCTGTATTCATCCTTTACCGTTATATATTTAGTATCAAAAATTAAAATATGAACTAGTAAAAACAGACTTAAAAACAACTATATGTTAAGAATCGATATAGAAACAATGAAAGTAAGAAAAACAAACAAGTAATAAGAAAAATAGTAAGTAGCACTATGTAGCAACTATGAAAAAGAAACAAAACAAATGATAATGAGAGGCTGCGATAGTAACTGTAGGAGTAGAAACTGTATCGAAAAGGAAGGAAACAATAATAACAATAGTTAGATTGTCATTATTGTTTGCTGTTACCTCAAAATTTAAATAATCTTTAAGCATGGAGGTATATACCTCCATGCTTTAAGACTGTCTTCCACTTCAGAAAATTTTTCCCAGAACGGAAAGTGCGCATGCGTAAAAAGAAAAATGTGGAACATATTTACTTCTACGTATGCGAATTGCCCGTTTCATTTCCATTCTGCGGAAAATTCTCCGAAGTGGAAAATGGTCTTAAATATAATCTAAAATTTTTAACAATTATAAATTTTGAACGGTGCAAAATACTTGATTATCATAAACTGACATTCTATAACAGAATAATCAATACTAGTTCGTAATTGGCTCAAAATTCTAAATGAAGCCATTACGTTGGATGAAAGTGACGCACTTGTTAGATGGCTTTATATAGAATTTTGGCGAACGATTTCCCCGCCTAGTGGAAATTCACCTTCAAACCGAGACGCGGACCGTATTCCTAAAGGTTGATTTCCACTTTGCGAAACTTTCGAAAGCCCAAAGAGTGGAATACCTCTTAGTCTTTGATGCTGTGATTTTGAAGTAGTGTACTTACCTACGTGTAAAACTGCGCTGATTATAAATATATTAACGAGCAAGCTTATATTCATCGTTTCTTTTTTCAGATAGTAGTAGCAATAAAAATTGATTTAATAGCCTTTCACGATGGGTACTTTACTGATTTAATTTGTAAAATATCACGACCGCATTTATCGCTGCGTATTTGCTGCATATTTAAAGTAAGCCAAAGAGGAACAAACTCACTGAACTGTTCAATCTATTTGTACAATCAAGAGGAAGTTACCTTGGTACAATGCGCAATTAATATTGTTACATATAACATAAATCCACATAACAATCTTTGATTGGTTTAGATATAAGAAAAACCCAGTTAATTGTGGGTACGTAGACCACAGATAATTTTTAGCCTGTACTACAAACTCGACGTCTGGCGAGAAAACGCGGCGAAGTACGGCACTTTTTTGCCGCGGGGCGGGTCTGCCGAACAGGCTAATAATTTTATACTTACCAGCGAAATTGCTATCGAAATAACGTCGATAACAACGTGTCATAAAAAATCTAGATCTTCACTTTTCGCAGAAATATATCAAAAGAGTTTTAAACAACAACCATAACATCGACTTCATGCAAAGTGTTGAAAGCTATATAATCATGGCAATATACATTTTCGCAAAATAATGAAAATGAGGCGTTGTTTGCGCGAAGTAGAACTGATTGCAATATAGACTATTAAATAATGCACCCTTTTTATAAGAACCATTTTGTAAGAACATCCAGGCTGAGATTTAGGAATTTAAGAACAAAATAAGAACAAAGCTAAATGTTTAAAGTCGCTTTTATTTTAGAATTTTTGAAATATCTGTCTACTGGAGTCCATTTGACTTTATCTCGTTAGTAACATATCCTGAAAGTTACATTCCATAAGAATGAATAATGGTGGAGATAAAAGTGATTGAAGTTATTACCATTATTATGTATTTTCTATGTTTGCTGTGTGTCAGCCTTCTTGTTTGGCCAAACATTTTCCATTTTTAAAATTCTTGGGGTATGATCAGTACATGTCGCTTGCCAATTTGACACAGTTTTTGAAATTTAGTTCCAGTGAAGGGACCTTTAAACCCGTAGCAAAAAAGAACTACAGAAATGTTTTTGTTGTCCTGTCTACAAAAGAATCATCCCAGTAGGCAAAAAATTGATCAAAGTCCGCAGTAAAGACGCTTTGAAAACGCTGTTCTAGCGCCTTTACTGCGGACTTTGAATCAGTTTTTGCTCACTGGGATATCAACGCTGTAAGAAAATGCCCGGTAGCGGATCAAATACAGTGGAACCTCTCTATAGCGGACATCATCGGGAACAAAAAAAGTGTCCGCTATAAGGAGGTGTCCGCTATAAGGAGGTTTGCTTATGAGAGTTTAGCCAGGATCCGTTCCTGCAAAAAGTATCCGCTACGAGGTGGTGTCTGCTAAATGGGATGTCCGCTATAGAGAGGGTCTATTGTATTTATCAAGATAAATGTACCTGTAGTCTTCGTAAGGGACCTCAAAATTTTGCTCGAAAATCAACTTTTTTGTTAGGATCGGCTAAAATTGACGAATTTCAACAAAAACGAATCAGTGCAGGAGCATGTTAGGTCAATGGACTTGCAATGGATTGTTTTTTTTTGGCCTAGGCAAATCATTACAACATGTTGGTGCAAAGTGAACCTTTTTTTAAATAAGTTTGAATAGTAGCTATAGGTATCGTTTATAACCACGGCAATGCTTGAAAAATGATCACTGTGGAGGAGTAACTTTTGAGTATTGTTTTTAGGCTTTGCACCTGGAAACTATTGTAAAACACCGCTCCTCTATAGTGTATAATTGCAGTTATTTATAGGACTGCTTATAGTGCTCTCAGATTACAAGAGATACAGTACAGCATAATTGCCATAAAAATATATACTTATTATTATTATTCACATTTATTTGGGTTCCATTTAATACAATGGTTCTTCTCCCTAAACTTAAAAATACAAATAA
>JAULBZ010002154.1:0-19539 GCA_032360805.1 Neoturris breviconis
TTCAGCCAACTTGGCTGAAAATATTCTGAAAAATCTCTCCTCCACAGCGATGACCGGCTGTTATTTAGAACCCTGGATTTTCCAGAAAGATTTATTTTTGTTACAAAAGTCTGAAGTTATGCTCAAATATTTCTCCTCCACGGTGATTACTTGCTCTTTTTTCAAATACTGTAATACATTTAAATTGTCAAACAAACAACCAGATTGAATTTGTCTCAAGTTTAAAGTAACAAGGCATATTGTTAGATTTTGCAGCCAACAGATTTATACTTCACTAAATCAAGACATCAATGTTTACCTTTTGAGTTCTTCTTTACTCAACATACCATTGTGGTCCGTATCCAAATTTAAATATTGTCCTAAAAAATAACAACAACTCCAGGTAAAACATTATAATGACCAAATCACATTAGTTCAATGTTTTGATGGCTGTATTTCATATGTGTTCACAAACTATGACCATATTTTATAGCAACAAGAACGCGAATGAACACAAAGTTAGTAAAGAGGGCAAGCGACTACAAGTACAAGTTTTGCATCAATTATTCACGAAAGTTTATTGCAATAGTTACCATATACTCGTAATGCTGATGGAGCTGAAAACCAATTAGATTCTTGTTTATCTTTTGACAGCACTTCATCTCGAAGCTAAAAAATGTTTATTTGACCAACATATAAGTAAATCAAAGGTACGGTATTGAAAGTCGTCCACCAAACATACATATGATATGCATACACACATTATATAGTGTTTAAAATATTATGTCTTTATTATGATGATAGAATTTCAGGTTAAATAAACAATTGGAACACAATTTTCAAGGTAAAATTATGTCAGATCACTGTGGAGGGGAATAGTGAAATTTCATATCAAGAATAAACATCCAAATTTTACATGGCATTGTGATTTCGTGTCCTTATTAAATTGATAAAGTTTCAGGTCAGATAAACAATAGTCTGACTAGAGGTTTAAGTGAAAAACTAACAATAATGACAATGCATTCCAAATTTGTTCACAGAGCATCCTTATAGTTTTGTACCCTCAATGGTATTTTGTGGGTATTAAATATCAAGATTTTTGTGTTTTTTGAAAAGATTGTGATATTTAATGCTAGCAAAATATCATTATTTTATCAACTTGCAAAATTTAATACTCGGAAATCCAAATTTACTTCCTTCAAAAAACAATGGTTTCCATGTTTTGGCATCGTTTCTACGTTAGAGGATCGGGTGGGGGTGAAATATAAGATGGATCATCAGTGGAAAAGAGAACAACACTGACAAAATTGTTTTAGATCTTTTTAATGAAGAGCATGATTCAGTCTACTATAGTAATATTATATTATTTGTGAAGGAAGGTGTAATAACAACAATAAAAACTTTAGGAAGAAGAAAAATGTTTAATCACAACATCGTTGAATTCATACTCCTCAGGCAGATTTCCAGCAAACTAAATGAAACCATTACATTGATTGAAAGTGATGTCACCTAACAGGTTAAGACACTTTCAACCAATGTAAAGACTTCATTTAGAATTTGTGCAAACAAATTCGCCTAGTGGAAATCCTCCTTTATCTTCAAACATATAACAACTACCTCCAATAAATCATCTAAGAAACTGCACGAGAGAATATCTTGTATCTTGATTTTTCCTGAAATAATTTAGATCATTACAAAATAAACATTTTGCAGAGAAATAATTAACTACTTTCATAATTATAAAGTAACACTATTAAAGTCTTTAGTTTTGTTATTAACTACAGCATTGTAGTTTTAAACGCACATCATGCATTTTGAGTATTCCTATAATATAACACTACTAACTTGCAACATTTATATAAGAATCGTGTTTACCTGTTCTCATTGGATCAAGAAAAAAGAAGAATTTTCTAACAGCAGTACAAACATAAAATGAATAGAAGTTCTTTTCTAATCCATCAAGCTAAAAGAGATATTGAAGCATACTTAAGAAGATGTAAGCAGAAAGAATTCAACTAAGTTCAACAAATTTAATACTGTGGATAAGAGTAGAGTTTGCAAAATAATTGCAAAATCCTACATAATTTTCCTTGCAAAGATTATTTTCTACAACAGACAATAACTAATAAATAGTGTACTAATAGTAGCCTATTGCATCATTAATTCCCTTTTTGCATTATGATCATACAAGCAGTTACAGCAAATATTCAACTCAACAAGTATTATAACGTACTTGTGGCAGTGTTGGAATTAGTTCCAGTATGTAGTTTTCTAAATCCTGCAAAGAAACAATAAAGAATAATGTGAAAAGTATCTGCAGCAGTGATCAACAGAATGGTTATATTTTAATAGAATAATCTTTTATGGTGCTATGAATGAACACCATCGTAGGTCAATGTGCAAAAATTGCTTAACATTCAGGAGTAGGTTAATAAATAGACACTGATTCTATTTAGGTTCAGATAAGTAAAAAATAGACATAGTGAACAAGAATGCTAACTTGAATTTTTTTTTTTTTTTTTGTAAGATTAAAAACCTGTCTTCATCATATTTAACATAATCCTCTACTGCATTGGAAAAATCTACTCAATTATAAAATGACCCATACTGATTCTCTTAGAAATCCTTGACCAGCGACATCATATAAACTTAAACCAATCCTTGTTTGATATAACCATACTAAAAATAACATTTAAAAATTGTAGTCATACATTTGGATATTATTATCAGGGGAGTATGGAGAAGAACACGTCTGGATGTTTTATGGGGTATAGAGAAATGACAACATATTATTTGAAAAAGTATTTAAATAATTATTTAAATAGTAAGGTACATCAAACGAGTTCAAGCAGTTATAAGGTGTATTGGCCCTTTGTATGCCAAATATCTCTGCATTTTGAGCTTTTCTTGTACAGACCACTAAATTTTTCACCTAGTACTTTATTTGTGATAATTGAAATGATAGCATGGTAATAGTTATCACTGCAATTTTATTGCGTAGAGAATCTGAATTTTACCGTGTAGGGAATCTGAATTTTACCGTGTAGGGAATCTGAATTTTACCGTGTAGGGAATCTGAATTTTATCGTGTAGGGAATCTGAATTTTACCGTGTAGGGGATCTGAATTTTACGTGTAGGAAATCTGAATTTTATTATCTGAATTTTACCACCTCTGCCACAATGAAAGAAATAGATCACTCAAATTTTTAAAAATGTGAGTCTGATTAGCTTTTTTGAAAGAAATAATTAATTAGCCAACATCGTCCACCAAAACAGTTAAATTTTGACACATACTTTTGAGACATTTCCTGATGTTTACTATTACGTAAAGAGTTAATACCTTTTCTCATCACATAATTAAAGAACTGCATGATGGATATTCTATGAAGAAAAACAACAAAATGGTACAACTTGCATTGTATAAGTTACTTCCTGGATCAAGAAAAAAACTTAAGAAATTGTAGTATCCTGTCATGCAAAGGTCACAAGAACACTTTCGGTTTGTAATTAAATGTCACAATCAGTACTTTTGACAGAATATGACAGTGGCCCGTAAGTCTTAAAAATAAAATTAACAGAGATGTGGCACAATTTGATCAAAATTTATTTTCTTTAAATCAATCAAATAAGAGTGAGATGACCTCTTACCTTCCAAATGTATCTCTTTGAAATAATTTTGCATATGTAATTGGTTTGAAGAATTGACTACAACAAAGAAAAATATCTTCTAACAAAACATATATAAGTTAAAACTTTGAGGAATAATATCATATCCAATAATTAGTTTTCAAAAACAACTTCATTATGACATCCACAATATTGTCTTAAAAATTGCCTAAAAGAAGAACTGTCAAAGATATTTCTAGAAGCTAATACAAACATTTGAATGCAAAATTTCAACCAACTTAACCACATTGAAACATATAATCGGCCCCTAAAACTTTCAACAACATTCTTCCACAGGTGATGTGTGGAAGTAATTGCAGGTTTTATAGAGTAATGTTTAGTAAATACGATTTATTAGAAATATATGATGCATAATTTACACCTGCATTTAGCTCCAGCTTCTTCTTTAACTTTCAGAAAACCTTCATAATTAATCATCTAAAATAAAATATGGGAAAATAAATTGAGGATACGTTTAGACGAAATTTCCATTAATAATAATTTTTTTTTAAAATATGGGAAAATAAATTGAGTCTATGTTTAGATGAAATTCTCATTACTATAACTTTTTAAAATATTTTAAATTGAGTGTACACTTAGATGAAATGTCCATTATTACAACTCTTTTAAATTATGGGAAAATTAACGTTGAAATGTCCATTAATATAACATGACATGATTATTACCGCATGATTTTAAATAAAGCAAAGAAAAATAAAATAAAAAATATATATATTTAACATAAAAACAGACAGTGATACAAATAAGCAGTAACCATGGTAACCATGGTATTGTAAATAGTTTCTCCTGTAGGAAGGATTTCTTTGTCGAATAAATATATACTTACAGTGACACAAGTTAAAGATGTGACATATGGTTTGATTGTGCCAAATATACTAACGTACCTGTTCATCACCAACTGAAGGTGGAGAACTGTGTTTTTCCAATAAGTTCCATAAAGCCTATAAATACAAACAATTAGGGACCATCTCCAAAATTCGTTACCAGGAGAAGAGTGTTGGATCAATGATCTTGCAATTGATTGGTTTCTTCATCCCAAAGAAACCAATCAATTGCAAGCTCATTGACTTAATACTCTTTATCATAGATTAATTTTTCTCAAAATCATTGAATTTTACTTTTTTAAAGCTGCTAAGATATCTGCTTTTGGTAACAAATTTTGGAGATGGCTCCTTATTATTATTTAAATTCTAAACTACGGATGCGCACTGATGCTCAAATGAAGTAGATGAAAAAAGAATGAGTGTGACTAGTCCATGCTCTGTTCATGCAAAGTTTTGGTCATATCACTCTACCATAATCGTGGAAAACTATAAAAGGAGTTATAAGAATTTTAAGATCAATAAATAAAATAGAAGAGATTGATATATTTTTTGTTTCTCATTCTACAAATATAGATCTCCTTGAAGTTGAAGTAACTTTCTATAAATTTTCATACAGCATTGTTGGAGGCATAAAGCTTAGAACATTTGCATCTAAATATTTTGTTGTTTTCCCCCTAATATAATAGTAATTACACTGCTAAAATATGTAATATTACAAGAGGTAGAAGGAATGGCTGTAGGAAGGTATTGATGATCACTATTTTTATGTCAATTTATTACAATATCGTTAACACAGTATATATAATTTCTGTATAATTATAAAGTTTTTAATGATCTTCATAAGAAACAGAATGTTTCCACAATATCATTAATAATGTGGTATGCATGCAAGTAACTATCATATATCACATGTGGAGGAGTGCTTTTTTTATTGCTTTACAGCTGCTGAGTATGATAAACATACTCCAGCACAGGTGATATCTAACAGTTGTTTTGAGACTTGGTAATGATCAAACTCAACTGCTTACATGTAATTCATCGTTATCTAACAGTTCTCTACTTTTTCTTTGAAGAAATACAGCTCTGGAAATATATATATAAATAATAACTTCGGTCAATAAGAGAATCTCAACCAACTTAAATGCAATATGCAAAGCAAGAATGCCCATAAAAATCTTCAGTTGTAACTGAGATTATGTCGGTGAGAGGATACATTTGGTAAAAGTAGAATTAAAAGGCACCTTGATTCTTCTCTCAGTTTTTGCTGCAAGATATCTTCATCTGTTGGCAGCTAAATATAAAAGAAAAGAAACGTTTGAATTGAGTAATATATATGTACTTGTTACATAGAAACCACAGCACCATTACACATTGAAAACATAAAATAAATCAGATCTCTATTGAAAAAGTTGTTTAGTCAATGTTTTGTCTTCTTCCCCATACTCCATAAACTTGGAATTAGAACTTTTGACAATAGATGAGTCAGCAAATAATTACACTTGAATATAAAAGTAAATACTGTACTTTGAAGTAAAATCTAGGAATGGAATTTGTTGATTTATCACTTGATGGTTGAGGGTGCAATTTTTCTTTATACTCTACATAATATTTTGTCATCAATTGCTGATCTTCATTCTCTTGTATTTCAGGACTTTTAACTGGTTCTACAATTGTAAAAATATATCACGTATAATAATACAAACTAAAAACGTTTTTCATAATTACATAGTTTTTCTGAAGATTTTAATAAAAGGTTAAGTTCTTAACCGCTGTTAATTACGAAGGTCTCGCTACTGTGTTTACATTCTGCAAAGGTCTCGCATCTGCGATACCATCTTTAGAGTGGTTTTGGTTTCATCCGTGTTAGTCGTGTTACAAGATATTGTAATTTTCCAGATTGTTTTAATAATAATGAGGAGGTATTTTATACCGTGGCGCTGCTGTTGTACTTTTTATGTAAACAAACTTTATTGAATTTATTTAAAACTTATAAAAGAATAATCATTTATTTTTAACTTTCTTAGAAATGCTATTTATAGAAGAAGAATATTATCATCAGTAATTTGGAGTGTACTCAGTGCTCTTGGCTATCTATGTACTCATTTAAACTCATATCAGGTTCTATGTCCCAGAGTGACACATTTTAGATCCTGGACAGGGTTATCTCTGGGGATCAAACGTGCAAGGTCCTTGTAGACCTTGGGTAAGTTCAGTCAGGCCCAGCCCTTGTAGGTCCGTTTTTCAGATGGTCCATGCATAGCAGGTCATATATGGTCCTTGTAGACCGTCAGTAGCTAGCCTTGGCAGGTCAGGTCCGGCCCTTTACAACATCAAGGAAAGTAATAATTTCGCCAGTACCGTCAATAAGGAGGTTTTTACCATAAACCATCGTCTTGATTGTAAAGACAAGTGTTTGGTGTATTTGCTATCTTGTAAGGTGTGTGGGATTCAATATGTGGGTCAAACGAGTGATAGGTTCCGCTTTAGATGGAACAACTATAAGACCTGTCAAAGAAAGGCCGTCAAGGGAGATGAACACCCACAGATGCATTTACACCAACACTTTTTGAGTGAAAATCACAATGGACTTATTCAAGATTGCGAGATTACCCTTATTGACAAAACTGATTCTTCGGATCTTACTCGGAGGGAATTATTTTGGATGAGAAAGCTTCAGACTTTGTCGCCGCTGGGTTTAAATGTGGAGGAGAGTGTTTAGATGTGATTTACGCTATCTCTTTTTTTGGATACATTTTTATGAGTTTAGTGTTCGGTTTTTATAACGAAAAAATGTTTAAGTATTGTGATATGTGTCGATTTTTACGATCTGGGATATATAGTATTTCTTTTATAAACTGGCCAATTATTTATTAATTTTGCCGTACTTATTAACGGTTTATAAACTGAGAAACAGTGTATGAAAATTATTTCTGATGAAGACATAAAGTCGAAACGTTAAGCATGTTTAGTTTTATTTCTTTGATTACCTAACTATATATAATATGAAACTATGGTAGAAAGTTACCTATTGATTACCATATATATATATATATACTATCACCGTAATCATATGCAAAGTATAAAATATATCTATACATATATACTATGTATACTTAAAAGTACTCCCGAACTCACCTCCATCATTTAAAGCATGCAAGTCATCAATAACGATTTGTTAAAAGAAAATGTTAGTTTTAACTTTGTCTGTTTGTATAGAGAAGACTTCTCTGCAATGTGTATAGAAACAGGTTAGCCCAAAATGGAACAGTATCGATTTCCATTAGTATTCCAATGGCCTGCCTCAGGGTAATATTGCCTACTGTAAAATAACAATTCTGGATACTAAGTTGTTTTACAGCAATTAAAAGGGAGTATTTTGAAAATCCTATATTACGTATATATTTACCTTTACTTTTCTTTCCTCAGAATGCCAATCTGTGAAATGTAAGCCTAAATATATATAGTATAGTTTTTATCTCCATGCATGAATTCAAAATATATTATAGATTTTAATTGTTGAATGAGTTTGTCATGCGGAATGTTTGTTTTAGCATGATTTGTCTCTGTTTATGTGGGGTAGGCGAAAAATATGGGTTGCCCCATATGGCCCGCACATGGGGTATGCTATGGGGTATTGTGTCAAATGCAGACTTAACTGTATGTACGTATTTGGTACATGTAGCAAATTTTTGCACGATATACTATATGAAACACCCACATGTTGGATTGAAAGCTGTTAATGAATACGACTATGTTGTGTACTTTTGCAACTTTCATCAAATGTTGCGCTCTTGATAAAAAGAGATACATTTCCCCCGGAGACTTCGCAAATCTAGCAAAATAACGGCCATAAATTACCTATAAATTGCATCAAATAATTTTCTATTCACATTCATAATTGTAAATTTATGAACAAGTTATTATCCACAAGTAGTAAATTTCTTCATACACCAGCATAAGTAAAAAAAAATGGGACTTTATATATAAGACAAACTATCGATTTCCAAGTCATTTTAACGAACGAAACGGGACTTCATAAGATATAAGATAAATTATTGATTTCCAAGTCATTTTGACGAAAAAAACATAACGGGACTGTTACACAAGACGAACTACCGATTTCCAAGTCATTTTAAGTACCGAACGAAATGAGACTTATATAAGACGAACTGATCATGGTCATAAATTAAAGGCCAAAAAGTGACCTTTTTAAGTGATGCTGACTAGAATTGAGAAGGAAGTGCAAATATGTGGGTTACATGCTCAAATCTGGCACCAAAATAATTCTAACTAATTAAACAATAACTTAGAAAAAAAACAAAATTATGTGGGTTACTATATTTCTAGGAAAACCTTATTACTTCAGGTGCAAACTTGTGGGTTACACTACTGCTCTAATTCGTGGTGAGAAAGGCACACAAAGTAATTGAAAAATACAAATTTAAGTTATTGAGAATGAAATTAGAATGATTGAAGTTTATATTAGTGCAAATTTGTGAGTAAAATGTTGATTAATTGTGGGTTACATTATGTTTTTCAATGTAAAACTTTAAATTTGTTTACCAGTGATGATCTAAGTTAACAGATGGAA
The DNA here is from genome assembly GCA_032360805.1 of Neoturris breviconis. Taxonomy (NCBI): domain Eukaryota; kingdom Metazoa; phylum Cnidaria; class Hydrozoa; order Anthoathecata; family Pandeidae; genus Neoturris; species Neoturris breviconis. The sequence continues at coordinate 9,083 of JAULBZ010002154.1, forward strand.
ACTTTGTGTATATTTAGAGTGGAGTCTGCTAAATTGCGTGGGTGACGTGCATGGGTACGTGGGTTGCGTACGTGGGTTGCGTACGTGCGTGGGTACATGGGTTTCGATTTTTGCGTGAGTCAAAATAATTTGCGTGGGTTATTTTTCAATTTGCTTGAGTAATTTTTCAATTTGCGTGGGTCAAAATAATTGCGTGGGTCAATATAATTGCGTGAGTCAAAATTTATTTTAACAAATGTTTTTCAAAATTGTTTTTCTTTTTTGTTTTGGAAGTCGAATCTCCAGAAAGAACGCAAGCACGTCACCCACACAAATTAGCAGAATCTTTAGATGTATGTAAAAAAAACTTAAAGTAAGTGCATAAGTGTGGGTTACATTCTCCGATGAAAAATCATACTGCCACAAGAAAAAGTCTAGAAATTGAAATAACAATGATATTTGATGTCAATTCAACCAAATACTCAAAAGGTATTATCAAAATATTTGGAATACACAGTTTTATATTTGGAGTGTAAAAATGTGGGTTACACATAAGATTAAGTTGCTAAAGTGTGAGTTACATCTTGCTTTATTTCCCGAACACTTACTTCCAGTTATCATAGTACTAGGTAGTAGATATAACAAGGAATCACAATGGTCAGAACAAAATTTTAAATCATAAGTACATAATCAGCCCTCTGAATGCAGGTCGGCATTCGGCATTGCCGACCTCAAAGCCGACGTACATGTCTGCAAGATCAGCATACTTGTGCCGACCATGCCACCGTGACCAGTCAGCATGCCGACCTCCCTTCTCTTTCAGCGTCGGTATTGCCGACCTATATAAAACAATAATATCAATCTCCGCGTTTCCGTGAATCTTTGTGCGCGTAAATGCAAACGCTGGGCAATAAATGTCAAGGTTATCACATTTTTTCCACGAAAAACTGCTAACTTTTGTTCGCATGTTCACCGTTACGCTGTCATTGTTGATAAAAAATAATTAAATGCATGCTGATCTCCGTTGCAGATGCTATAAAATATGCAATACAATGAATGAACCTAAAGGCCGGTTTTCACTACAGAAAATCTTCTGCGAAATGGAAATCTCCAGTGGGAAAAAACTTGTTTAAAGTCAGCAAAATAACGTTAGAACAATGTTCAGTGAACATTGTCCTAACATTATTTTAATGACTTTGAATAGGTATATGCCGGATGGAAGCATTAGCAGACAAACTTGTTGCCGACTGCATTATTTAATATACAACAGAAGAATTATGTAGCAAATTAAAGATTTCCAAATCATTTTAACAAACGAAACGGAACTGATATAAGACGAACTATCGATTTCCAAGACATTTTAACGAACGAAACGGGACGGATATAAGACGAACTATCGATTTCCAAGTCATTTTAACAAGAAAAAAAACTATTGTAATGGATTATTTTATATCTGCGATGGAGATCAATGAAAACAATTTTTGTGAGTTGTGTGAATTACATGGCAAGTAATAAAATAGCAACGTTGCATTTACTCAAGTTTATAACTTGTAAATATCATACTGGAAAATAGCTAAGCAAGCTTGTATTAATGTTCTGTTTTATCTTTGAGACTGTATGTATACATAGCAAAGAATTGTCTGGACTTTCAAATATATTATTAAACTATTTATCTTTTGCCGACCTCAGAGATGCCCTAGAACGGCAATGCTGACCTAAAACTAGGCCTAGGACGGCAAAATATTGCCAGCCTTCGGCTGGTTATGGACAGCACCTACATGCTTCTTAGTTTGCTTTAGATTCAGAGAGTTGTACAATTGTGGGATACATGAAAACCTGAAACATCGTAACTGAAATAAGAATATTTGAGAAATTTAAGCAATCTGGATATATCTCAATTCAACAAAATACACAAAATATTAAGTTACTACTGCAATGGTACGATAGACTTCTGATTTTGTCTCTTTTCTAATTCGATCTCCTTAACACGATGGGTTAAATTTTGCTGAAAACTTTGACAGAAGAAAGCTTACTGCTTGACTAGCATTTTCATAAAATCCTCTCACCCACTCAACATCCCTCCTGATAGTAGTTTTGACAATACTACTGCCGATTTCTTCATGATTTGACGGCCCCCACTTGTCTACCTGTTAAAACACAGCGCAGCAGAGTTCCTTCTAAAACACAACGTAAAAACAGTCATACACAAATTTTGAACATAGAAACTAAATGAACCAAAAACCCCACAAAATAAAAGTGCATCTATGTTACCTTTTCAAAAAAATAGCGAGCGTGTCACGTTTTATTTTATAAATAAAACGCATCACGCATTGCTGTTTTCTTTTAGTAAAGTCGATAAAGTAAAATCGTGTCAAAGTGCTCTAAAATCGGTGGATAGTTGTGCGATAATGCTTTAGATGATTTCTGTGATTGATTATTTTGGAAAGGCGCATGGATATGAATTCCAGAATGAAAGACATATCGGTCTTTGTAGATTTCGCCTCAAGATGTTTCGTGATTTTTCCCTTCTTTGTTTCTCATTCTACTGTGGCAAAACGTTGCATATTAAATACAGTTTTTTGTCATCTTTCGTTAACACGTCTCATTTGTGCTTCTTATCTTTTACTGATTGACTCACATAGAATTTTCTTGCTTGGGGGTGCACTTTACTCGATATACGTAGTTTCTGCACATTTGCAATCTGTCGTAAGAAACTGGAAAAATTTATTATAATTATTTTAATGGTATACATAGCAATTTTCTGTTTCTGTATCAGTAATAAACTTAAACTAAAGTAAAGCTGATTGTCATCATCTGTTATCAAAATTGCATAGAAATAAAGAATAACGAAATTACATATTCATTAAAACAATTTATTCTTTTATTAAAAAATCTTCCCATGTTGAATTGTGTATTGTCATTATATTTCTAATTTGAACTAGGAGTAATTAATTATGTTATAAACATTTACACTCATGATGGTAATTAAATGGTCCGAAAGTGGATATACACCTTAATATTTATATCAAAATTGAAGAAATCTTCCCAAAATCGAAATAAAGACTTCAATTCTTGAAATTTTAAAAATTATTTTTTATATTTTTATCATCTCAAAAATTTGAGGAGAGAGCTTCCCCAAAATACAAAATGGCTGACAAAAAAGATTCATGGCCAAAGTCTCATAGAACAGTTAATTTTTAAAAATTTCAATTTCAATTTCAATTCTGGTCAAACCCTTATAAACAGTGAAAAAAATTCAAGTAATTTCGATGTCCACAAAAATCATAAATTGAACATTTTCGTTGATATGGTCAAAGTCTCATAAGAAATCAAAAATTAGAAAATATCCCTTTTTTGCCAACACTCAGTCCCGAGTTGACGAAATTGAAAACATTTTCGCAAGTGATCTTGTAACATTGCCATTGTGGGACAAATACAAGAATTGGAGCTATAAAAATTAAAAATATAAACGGTATGCGCAAACTAAATTACTGGGAACAGTTACACCAACTAAAAATATACAAAGAAGGAGCGAAAGATATTCAATTATTAATGTATGGTGTATCTTGGAAAATCTTGTTTTGAACTTCAACCATCAAGAAAATGATGAAGTCATGGTAGAAAGTGCAGATCTAGAAATGTTGGAAGGTGTACCCACCAAAGTTTAATTGCATCAAGCTTATATGTCCAGGAACCAAGACCATTTAGCCTCCCTAGATATGTCAGAAACATTATACAGAAACATATCGATTGATCTTTGTGGCTTCGATTGATTGATTTGTCAATCAATATATAATCGATTGGCTAGAAAGAGGGGTCGCCCTTTATGAAACAGCTTAGAAACGTTGCCCTCTTTAAAACAATGCAGTGACTTCCCTATTGTATTGAATATGTAAATTCATGTACAGATGTCACAACTTCAGAAAGGGGCAACCAACCCCCTCCTTTGAGCTAACCAGATGATAGCTAGGTAGCCTAGCTACACTTTGACTTTATATATAAATATAGAAAAGTGAGACTAACCACTTCAGATGTGCCTTTCTTAACTTTTGACCGGTCAATCTTCATATTTCTATATAGCAAAAGATATTGTCACCATCTTTTATTCGATTTTTGTGTTCGCAGGTTGGGCGGACAAATAAACACTGCACTTCGTTTACAATGGATTTCTTTGCACAGTAATAGTCAGTATTACAAATAACACTTATGCCATTAAAGAATGTAACTAATATATTGGTGAAATTCAGAGAGAATTATATGTAGTGTGCGTTGCGTTGAACTGTCGCTGTTGCGGTGATGATTTTCGGGATTTCTACCTTCTACCTTCCAGAACACACTTGTAATGTTCTTTTTGCTAAAAGCAGGTCTATTTGTGGACGTCACGAGAAGTAGGAATCCGCAACCACGACAAGTTGAATTATATCGGATTGCATCAACCTCGAACCCAGAGCCTTACCTCTCTTTTTAACTGAAGATGTGAAAGTTGTCACTTTTCACATTTATCGGATAGAAATCATTTCGGAATGAATTGTATACCGGATAGGCCTTGCGTTCACACTGTTGCTCATCTATCCTATATACTCAGCGGAATGATTTCGTTTCGCTTGTTGTGGTGAAATGGAATCATTTTCGGCTTAGTTTTCGATAGTGTCTACTACTCCGCACTTGATGAAACGGAATAGATTCGTTCAGAAACTGTTTCTATGCGGTAAGAATGAACAAAGATTCCAAGAGAAAAGAATCCTGGAATCGAGGTTGGGATTGCACCACTTTGTGGTCGGTTTATATAACAACAAATTATCGGGATTTTTGTGTAATTTAGCCCTCTGGAAGGTCAATTTGTCAATAGCTTTTATTTTCTGGTTTAAACCTATCCGACAACTGATAGTCGAACTTTTCCCTGTATTTTCCCTTATTTAAAATTATTTTCTTCGCAAAAATGTGAGTAAATATATATTCATTGATAATCCTAATTAACAATTAAATAATTGAACGGCGCTATCCGTCACGCATTTTTTGTACTATAAAATATTCACAGAGATGAGTTTCTTCACGTAACAAATTTCATTAATTGCATTATCGTATCAGACGGAATTTCAGGCGGATTATTCCGCTATATGTAATAATTGCGCATGTGCGCACACCAGCGAAATATTAATATAATTTAAGTTTCGTCGCGTCAAAAGTCACTTCCCCAAAGTAGACACCGACAGAAATACAAATGAATCAATTTCCTCTTTCCAAATACACATTAAGCGTAGTCACATAGTCTCTTTCAGCAGAATAGTCAGCATAATCTAGAGTCACATAGTCAAATAGCCACATAGTCATCTTTCTTGTGATTATGATTTAAGTGGCGTCATATCGTCACAAAAAATGATATTCCGCGCAGAAAATTCCGTCTACTCGGTATCCACAAAGAGCTTGAGTTGCACGACGGAGAAGTGCAAAATTCGTGAGACGAGTGTGGATTAAAAAATAATGCGCGATAAACGTGTACAAAATTAGTTGTGCACATAGCAGAATAAAAATGCAATGTTTAAACAGTCTCGTTTTAAATCGCAAAACCCGGTTTTCCGAATGCAAAATTATTTTTTAAGGCAAGCATGGTTACACTTCCTTAGAGTAAATCATAATGATGTTGTTCTTGCTAAATAAAAGAAAATGCATTCATTGGTAATAAACGCGGGAAATAAGCACCGGGAAAAATAGGTATCAAAACAGACTGACAACTGACACAACAGACGTCAGGGAACTCGAGAGTATATCACGAAAAGTTCGTATTTTCTTTGCTGCTTTAATCCAGAAGTAGCGCTCTTTTTCAGCAATGTCTGTAAGTATTTAGATCCTACTTTTCTGGCTTATTAACTCGCGTAATTGTGTGATCTGTGTGTTGTTTTCTCACTCTCACCATTAGCTATAAGGTAAAGATGATAAGATATTTTTATTTATCACATAGCAGTTACAATAATAAAGAAAATATATGATTGGCAAGGATTATAGTAAATACTGCTATGAAGCTAAGGCAAAGGGTATGGCCACCCTTGGACGATTACATTAACAAAACGGGGACGCACAAAACAACACGAACATGGTCAAAAGATAAACAAACCATGTAAGAAATTCAGTCAAATCTGTCCATTCAAAGGAGATTAGTAAGAGGAAACAATCTTATTTCAGGAATTAAATGGCATTGAATCTAATTGATTTTTTACCAAAACAAACAGTATTGACGCCCCGGAAATTTCCATATTTTTTCCGGGTCATTCCGGGTCTTCCGAAGTATGTCAATTTAATTCGCAATAAGGCCCGGATGTTGCCCGGAATTGCTTCGGAATACGATTTTTTTTCTAAAGTTCGTAAGTTTTACATTTGATTGTCTCTAGCCATTCTTGTTTATTTTAAATTTACGGCGGCAATTTTTATTTGTCATCATTATTCTCGTTGCGCACTATTCCCAAATGCTTGCGAAAAACTATTAAAACGGAAACGCTTAAATGGTCAAACAATCGAGTGTAAATAAAAACAATTAGATAGTAGAAAGTCCTAGTAAGTAAGTCCATAATAGTATCTTTCGATGGGATAATAGTTTACTTATGATAATATTCTTCTTCTAAGAATAGCATTTCTAAGAAAGTTAAAAATAAATAATTATTCTTTTATAAGTTTTAATAAATTCAATAAAGTTTGTTTACATAGAAAATACAATAACGGCGCCACGGTATAAAAGAAAATTAAAACGCAATGAATTGAACATCTGTTCATGTGTACAATATTTTGTTATGTTCGATTTGAAGTTTGCTACTCTCCTCCACAAACTTCTTAAAAACGCAACTGGATAATCTATAAGAAAACAAAACATCTGCAATGGAGAAAAGAGCGTTTATTTAAAGAGCACGAGTTGTTTGGGGTCTCCTGGCTAAGTTTGTGCCTGTTTGAAGAAGTTAATGCATTCTTTGGTCGACATAAATTTATTTTTTACGGTGTCTAAGATATGTTGATTCGCAATTTTCATTAAATATTGGTTCGCAGAAAGTTAAAAACGGATCACAAATTGCTAACCCTTATTTCGATCGTAGACCCCAGGTTAGAGTCGTAAGCAAAAATGGAACTAAGTAAGGAAATCGAAATTGATTAAATGCCGTACACGGAAAGTACTTTGCGCTATCTCATCAGGGCCTTTCCATTTCTCAGAGCGCCGGGGGCTCGGCTAGTCCCTGTTTTTGTAACTCAATCTAGGATACCATAATGGTATTTTATTTTCATTTTCAAGGTAATTTTTTGGAACTTTTGCGAAACCCACGAAATATAGCTCTTTTTATCGACTCGCAAAATTTAATACCCACGGATTTCGAAAAAGTTAGAGATCGCAAAATTTTGTTTCCGCAAAATTTAATATCTTTAAGTTGAGGTTTTTACCTTCTATTGTTCGCGCCCCTCGTTAAGCACTGGGATCGAAGTCGTGCGCGAAAATTGAAAGGAAAAAGTTAATCTCGTACCGGACCCGGGTCTTCTTGACTTTTTCGATTTTTGAACTTTTAACCTTGTTCCCAGGGCTTTTTTCGAAAAGTCAAGAAGCCCTGGAAACGATGTTGCCTTTGACAGACGATGTTCTTTCCACGAACTTGACGTGTATCGCTGACGGACATCAGATCATGTGTATTGACACAACCATCGATGTGAAAATGCGATCTAAACATTAAAATACCGCAGCGACGAACATTGATGTGATGGGATCGAAAAACTAACATTTCCAGTATATTGATGAATTATTTTAGTTGCTAATTAAATAGACACCCAAGTGTCCTGAAAATATAGCCCGGAGATGACCCGGACAAAATATCGGATTTATCCGAAACTTTCCGGGCCGGAATTAGAAATTTAATTGGAAAAAAGTCATGGAAAATTTCGGAGAGTCGCGGTAAAATTCCAGGACTTTCCGGGGCGTTGGCACCCTCGTCTTCCGTGGTGACCCCTTACCAGTTTGAGCATCAACAAAAGAAAAAAAAAAATAATTAAGGCATTTCCTATTATAATACAACAGTACACATAAACCAACGAAAAGAATGAGATTGTGGTTCTGCTTCTAGCTAGAGTAGGGTCGCCATCAATTGGCCATCACCATTATTCAGTCACTCTATTTTGATTTAAAATTTTGCAAAATATGTAAAGGACAATGCAATAACCTAAACAGGGTCATTTAAAACTATTTAAATAGGGCCCCCCTTATCGAGAAAACCCCAGAAGAATAATAGTTACAGTATGCTACCCTACTTGCGCTTTCGACACATTTTTGAATCAAGAGTTCCTTCATGACATGATAAAATTTTCACACAATATTTCATTTTAGAACGATGTATAAATCTGCCGCGGACCTCAGGGAAACAGCTATTGTGTTATTTCTAGTGCTGGAATGCCTGAAGTAATGCTCAAAAATTACTCCTCCACAGTGGTTATATATTCTTATTTCGAACACTGATGTTTATATTATTCAACATATCTAGTGCTTGAAATAAAAGTAAATAATCACTGTGAAGAAAGAATTTTCGAGCATATTCTGAAGCTACGTAACCTGAAGCTATGCTCAAAAACCACTTCTCCACAATAATTATTCACTTTTATTTCAAAAGTTATTTATATACAAAGATGGAAGAATGTGAAGAATTACAAGAAGAAGAATTAGAGGTATTACGAGCAATCTATGAAGGCGATGAATGTTTTAAAGAAATAAATCGTAAATGTTTTCAATATAAATATGGTGAAGAAGATAATAAATCTATTCTTGTTGAAATATCGTGGCCCGATTCATATCCTTCAACAGTACCTAATGTAAATCTAGGTTAGTCTTTCAACTTTATAAGTCAACCACCTTGCTATTTCCGTAGCCGAAGTACTGTAAGAGCAAATAATCATTGGGGAGGAATGACTTTTGAGCTATAAAATCTCTCCTTATAGTGATTATTTACTCTTATCTTTGCTGAATGGATTGGTCTCTTAATATCCAAGGAACCAATGAAATACAGAGATGTTGACAGAATACCCTTCTCCGTCCATACTATTTTGGTTGTAGTTGCAAAAAAAGAACAAATAATTACCAACAGGCTTGAAATAACTGCCGGTCATCACTGTAGAGGAGCGATTTTTCAGAATAATTTCAGCCAATTTGGCTGGAAGAGTGATTTTTAAGCATAGCTTCAGGCTATAAAGTGTGAAGCTATAGGTTCAGGTTTTGTAGCCTGAAATTATGCTCAAAAATCACTCTTCCACAGTGATTATTTGCCCTTATTTCTTCCACTGTTTGTTTTTTTTAAAACAGACCAGCACAGGAGACTGCAACATTCCTAATCATCTAGCATCATCAGTGGTCGAAATAAGAATAAATAATCACTGTGCGGGAGGGATTTTTGATCATAATTTCAGGTTTTGTAGTCAGAAGCTATGCTCAACAATCACTCCTATGCAGTGATTATTTGCTCTTATTTCCACCACTGATCACTAACATATTCTATCTATCTAGCGAGTAACAATTACATTTTATTGCAGCATGTTTAATTCAAAATTCAAAATCAAGACCCTATCTTCCTATAGTTTGTATTCCAAAGAACCACAATTTCTTTGAGATATGCATGTTTCTATAATATTTAGAACTTTTCCATAATGGCTATCTTCCACTCACATTTAAAGCGGAAATCAAAGAGAAGTTATTGGAGCAAGGAAATGAATTGATTGATTCTGCAATGACATATTCTTTGTTTGATTGGATGAAAGAAAACACTGATAACTTCATCAATAGAATTCCTGAGTTAGTTAAACATTATAAGGTAGGATATTCAGTCATCGAAATAAGAACAATTAATCGCTGTGGAAGAGTGACTTTTAAGCATAATTTCAGGCTACAAAACCTGAACCTATGCTCAAAAATCCCTCCTCCACAATAATTATTTACTCTTATTTTGACCACTAGCATTTTTACTGTGGACTTTGAACAGGCTTTTGCCCGCTTGGTTGGACGCATCTATAAAATTTGAGTAGGATCTGGGAGCTCGATGTAACAGAAACTGTAACATAATATTCTAATATTGACCATGCCACCAGAATATTGATTCTAATATTCTACTGTAATATTGACCACCAGAAAAATTACATGCAAAAGCAGGGTTTACACAATCAGTTTTGTTTGACAGATTTTGTTTAATTGAGTTATTCACTTCAGATTTTTGTGTTTGCACAATCAGAGATATTTTCAAGAAAAAAACTAGTCACACGGTTTGTGTGACACAGATTTTAGTGATGCTTGAAGAAATGCTCATAAAATCTCTCCTCCACAGTAATTATTTGCTCTTTGAGCACCGCAGTATACAGTATATTCTGTTGTTAGAATATATGAAAGAAAATTTTTAGCTTAAAGGAGAACGAACGTCAAAAAAAATCTCCATCTTATATTATCCAAAATACATTAAAAGTAACTCATGTGAAAT
>JAULBZ010002155.1:0-19537 GCA_032360805.1 Neoturris breviconis
TACAATTAAGTACAAAAGAGTATGGTTTTAATTAGTAACTACGTGTAACTATCCAAACACCAACGTTAAATAAATGTTTACTTACTTACTTGCCTCTGGTCCTTATCTGGTGCCTTGCCTCTGCCTATGTTTGCCTATCCTAGGTCTTTCTTTCCTCTGCTTGGAATCTAAATGATTCATGATTCCTATGCTGTATCTTTCTCTATGCCCCACTAGCTTAAATATAGTGTCCTAAACCAATCTTTTTATTATTTCCGACTCTCTTAACCTCGCTGAATGGGATCCGATTACCAAAAAGACAAAAAGCCCTGGGAACGAGTTAGGCTATTTTTAAAAAATATTGTTTTCAAATAGCCTCGATCTTTCGCAGGTTATGTTCAATTCTTCCAGATATTATATAGTCTATTTTCTTCTAAAACGTTTTATGTACATTGACGTCAGAATTCATTAACACAAAACGCATTATTAGATGGTAATTTATGCAACAGCAATATAATTATTTCTTTTTTCATAGCTTTAGCACCATTCTTAATTATGATTACGTAATGAATGGTCGAGTAATGAATAATGAAAAAAGTCAATAATACATAAATTACCATACATTAACGTTTTTTCGCGTTAATGTATTCTGATGACAGTGTACTATATTAGCTAAACAAGGCAACTAAGAGAGAGAATCGAACTTTGTCTGCAGACCATAGACTATTTCTAAGAAACTCTCGCTATATCGAACCATTCCGAACCTTGAGTTCTTTAAAACGAGGGTTTACTGTGAGAAGAAAATAATTGCAAGAGTAATAATTCTATTCTGCATAAAAAATATATTCCAGAGAAAAATAGTGAAAACGATAAATTCTAATATTTCATATAATCATCCCATAAATTCAAAAATTCCTAACATTTTGAAACGTAACCATATTTTGTGTTGTATTATGAAAATTAAGATTACTCGGTAAAAATAGTAGAGGAAGAACCAAACAACAAATTCAAGAGAATTCACAAAATAAAGTCACGCAAAACTGCCGATATAAATGCCTTATAATTTATTTATATACGGACTTTTTCCTGTAGTTTGCATTCTAATCACAGGAACAACTTCCAGCAGATATTCCCCCAAAAAAATGGTAGTTTTCCAATAGCCAGCAATTTATAGTACTTTAATATTCGAAGTTGCAATTATACGTGGGGGTTTATATTTAAGGTTCAACAAAAGGTTAAGCCCTTATTTTCGCGGGGGATTTAATTTCACAGAAAGGACGACGAAACCGCGAAAACAATGAAGTAATAAATTCGGCAATTTACTTTATTTATTAAAATAATTAAACTAAACACTTTTGCTATGTTCAAAATATCAAATACAGCACAACACAATTATTTTTAATCGCAGAAATAAATTCCACAGAACATGGTAAAAATGTTGCCTTTTCTTCGCGCAGATACCTTACAGTAAATTTTAAATACAATATAAAAATCCAATACTACACCAACACCTCGTTATAGGTAACCTTGTTTAGCCTCCCTGGAAGTGCTTCACTTAATATCACAGAATCAAATTATCTAACAAATCATAGATTTATTCGTGCTCCTTCCTGAGTTTGTAAAATTTGAAATTCGCAATGCCAGATTTTAACACGTATATCCATAACAGAAAAGTTCCAGGCGATTTCTAGAAGCAGTTTCTACGATTTTATCTATAGCTTTCCACTCATCCTTTTCAAAGCGTGAAGTACAAAAGATTACATATGGGAATTCAATATGAAGCAATTTAAACAAACATTGCAGTGTCTGCATGAAAAGCCGGAGACTGATTGAATTATTCTTGTCCGGTGGGAAAGATGGACTTCTGAGTAGGCTCAGAATGGATCATACCATTTTCTCGTCCCAGCTCAAAAAGGTCGAAACCCAGATTGGATTCTTTAAATCAGAGCTGTCTGAAGGATATACAAAATTGGTAAAAAATACATCTGAAGAGAACTTAATATACACATGGTGTACATAAAAAGGTTGTATGAAATTAAATTAGTGCAAAGAAAATTATACATAACTAAACATCAGTAACGGTAGTGGTATTTACCGTGACCATTTGCCCATGTGTTTTGTAATCAACTTCACCTTTAGCTAATTGAACGTATAAATCAAGATTGTTCTCATCTGACATCGATTCCATTTTGAACGATCTTAACAATTTCAAACATGGCATCGCTACTAATCCGGTGAGTTCAGTCGTTAATAATATTTCAAATTTCACTTCGTTCTTACCATCATCGAATACCACTTCCGTATGGTTCTCATGACCTGTGTATCTCCAAGTCACAATGTCAGGATTTAACGCCAAGAATAAACGATAGTCAAGCATTTGGTTACAGCTTTTACGTGTGATATTAACGCAAACTCTGCAAGCATTTGATTTTTGAATTTGTTCTGTTACCATGCTGACTTGAACTGAGTAGAGACACTATACGGAAAAAATACAAAATCACTGCCACGCATATTAATACTGAAAACTGTACTACATCATTTTAGAGAAATGATTTCTCTGGAGAAGAAAGTGAGTTACAAAATCTGAAGCTATGCTCGAAAATCACTCTGCCACGGTGATTATCTACGTGCTAAGATGCACACCTCTCTAGCTCTTATCTGTTATGTACGTTTTTCTTTACTGTAGAGCTGGTGTAGACAGGAGTAGATAAATAATAAAACGTAATAACTTGAAAGCACACCTGTTGAAGACTAATGTTGAAGGCCTGTTGAAAATTTCCCAAGTCATTTTCATCTGTGTCCTATAAAAACACATAATCATGTTTAATCAGTTTCTTCTAAAACCATACGAGCCTCTTTAAGTCACCTTCGTACATATATATACGAACCTCTTAAGTTTAAAAAACTGCGTCACCTTCGAGATTAACATTACAGATTTATCTATCTTCAATATATATATATATACTTTAACCGGAACAACTTTGACGATAGAAACTTTTGCGAGGGTAAAAATTGGCGAAATTTTTTCGCGTGGATAGACTTTCGCGAATCGGAAAGATTTTAGTCGTTTTTAAGTAGTTTATGTTGAAAACTTGGCTAGGTTCTAAGTTGATATCATGAATTTAAATGTCAATAGCGTGGATGTCATAAAATATATCGTGCGGTTGAAAAATTTCGCGTGGATAAACTTTCGCGAATGACAAATTTTGCGTTTTTAACGAGATAAACTTTTGCGAATTTGCCTAAAATTCGCGAAAGTTTTTCCGGTCAAAGTATATCGTTATACTGAGAGTTTCGAAATTAATCTTATTGATACTGAGGATTTTAAAGAGGAATACAGCGTTTTATATTTTCCACACAAGTAACATCTATGAAAGTAACTTTGGATTCAAACAAGAGATGACGTATCAACATCCTCCTCCTGCACAGATACAAATATCTAATTTTAAAGAAAAAGGAGACTTCACCTTTGTGTTGAAATTAACTTTAAAGATACAACCAAGCTCGCTACAGTCTTTTATTTCTATGTGTAAAGAAATTTGAAAATAATTTTTAATGAACTGCACACAGAAGAGAGTACTGAGTCAACGATTGCAATCCATTGGATCTTCGTATCGCATCAACCAATCCATTGCAAGCTCGTTGACATACCTCACATTCTTTTCTTCTGTGTAGTTTTATTTTTATATATACCAAGAATGTTGCTTTTGAACCAAAATTGGGAAACTGCATAAAGTGTCGCTTAAAAATGTAAGAAAGCATCATACCTTTATCTGAATATTCCCATATCAAGGAGCACTCTTCAGTACCAAACAAACGCTAAAAACATATATTTCAAATTATCCGCCATTGATAATACCACATTTATAATTAGAATAATCAGTACTTGATATAAGAGAAAATAATCGCTAAAGCGGAGTGATTTTTGAGCATTACTTCAGGCGAGATAGCCTGAAGCAATGCTCAAAAAACCCTCCTCCACAGTGATTATTTGTTTTTATTTCAAACACTTGATAATAAATGCATATACCCAATACACATAGTATGGTCCGACAAAATCGTTAAGTTAAGAATGCTTGGTGACGTCACTTTCAACCAATGTAATGGCTTCATTTAGAATTCATGAGAACGAATTTGTATAGTGGAAATCCGTCATTAAGTATGATCTTGTAATTAATAAGTACTGAAGAAACTTACCAATTCCGTAGTGCCAGATATCATTCCGAACGCTGAATCATTATTTACAGTCACAAGTTGAGGTGATGAGAATTTCAATGGAACTGGGTTCACCCCACATAAAGTCACTTTAACAAGTGTTCTAAACGAAAAAAACAAACTTATGTGATAGTTGCTGCTAAATAAGGTCTCAGAGAACCCATATTAGACTGCATGTTTGTTCCCAAATTCCTAAATTATGTAGATACGAAATCCACCTAATATCATAGAAAAGACATAACATTTGGATTCTAAAGTAAAAATCCTAAAGGAATTGCATTTTTATGGATAAATGTTACAGTCAAATCAAATTTTTTTATCAGTTTCAAGAAAATCTTCCAAATTTTCACCTTTTGGTGACCATTTCTAAACTTAACTTTGGAACATTAATAAATAAATTTATCAGTGACATTCTGACAGACATATTCACAAATAATGAGGCATTGGTTGCTCAAAGTAAAAACTTGTTGCAATGTAAGGAAGTTATCGCATTGCAACAAGTTTCTACTTTGAGCATTGCACAACCAACGCCTTGTTTTCTTTATTTTGTGGAAAGGTCTAGAAATATCTTGATCAATGACAAAATTACTGAAATGACACTCTAATTCCACTGTTTGAACTTACCTCGCATGTCTGTAGACTGTTTCATACTTTACTTGGAATGGTTCGTAAAATATACAATCCAATCGAAGTGGCTTATCAACCAAGTCTTTTAACCACAAACAAGAAAAGTTGATCTAAAAACATAACAAAAATAACACAATTTTATAATTTTATACGAAGCTATTCCCTCTTTAACCCTATTAAACCCGGGCTTTTTTGGTCTCTATATAACCGGGGGGGAGAGGCACAAAGTACCTGCGGCCTTTTATTTCCGAACCACCAATGCTTATAGCATGAAACTTGGTACACTTATAGAACAACTCAATACAAACACTTCGGAATTTAATCTTTGACGTCATCAACAACATCAGAATGGCCTATTATCCGCGAACCACTAACGTAATTGACCTGGAATTTAGTGCACTTATAAATAAAACAACTCAATACAAACACTTTGGCATATATAAATTGAGTTGGTGACGTCACCAGTACCTGTTATGACATCATTAACGATAAATTTGCGATCTGAATATTATACTATCCGTAAAATGTACAATTTGGTCTGTAATTTTCCAAAAATTCTTACATTTCTTTATTCTTTCCATAAATAATATTTACTTGTTGAAAAGTTTGCCTAGCAACAGCAGACTGTTTTAACAAAATTTTATATTTTCACGCCAGCACCACGACTGATATTTCCTTAGTTTTTAGTTTTTAGCCGAACCGTACTGTATAAATAACTTTATGATCAATTTATTGAAAATATTGTCGAGTTTGGCCAGCTTATAAAATAGAACTTATTGGATTAGTGTAACATGCACCTCAAAAGACAGAAAAGTTTAGAAATTGTGAGGTTTATTAAGTTGATTGATTTCGCGGACCCCAGATTTCTGATTTCAGATAATTTTCGTGGATACAGCATAATTGCAAAGAAGTTGTTTTTCATATATAAATGTGTCAAATGGATTCCCATCGTCAATGTTTTTTGCTATTGTTGCTGGGTTTTTTTGGTTTTTTCTTTCGTTTCTTCAGTTTTGAAAAATTTCACAGAAAATGACAAAATCCGCAAAATTTAATCCAGAAAAAATTAATCAACATTAAGGTAGCCCTTTCATTTTGGAGAATAGTGCTTTTACTTTATGCCAATTTGCAAAACATATTCTGATCAAAGGTACGATTAGTTTAAGTAAGTTGGCCAAGCCAAGCATCAGGCAGATACTTAGTGGTTCAAACTGTGAAAACAAACAGCTCTCATCAAAAGCATGGTACTTTTGTTTACAAAAAAACTTATTTGTCAAAAAAGCGTCATGTTCTTCTAATAAACTGTATGGTAGCAGGGTTCAAACAAGATTATGGAAGTCATTTTTCAGGATTCTCTTCATAATACATAGTAATTTCCCTGAGTTTATGTTGAAAAATATACTTTTTTCCCTGAGCACAGTGGAAAAACACACTTTTTTCCAGGACTTTTTTTGACAAATAACACAAAATATCAACTAATTACTATTTGTTATATAAGCGTACTGAGATTCGATTTTAACAATGGGTTATCTGAATCAGAGAATTACCTTATATATTTCTCCAAATAAAGTAGTTCGCCAGAACACAACACTTATCGGAAACTATTTATATAAAGAGTGACAGAACCATTTTCCCTGAGTTTTCCAGGAATTTTAAAAAATTCACTGAGTTTTCCAGGTTTTCCCTAAATATTACTAAAAGCAGCTAATTTTCCAGGTTTTCCAGGTTCCGTCTGAACCCTGGGTGGGCTAAAAACAACTGTAATTTACCTCCTTGTTATGTGAAAATAGAACTCGTGAAGTGAAGCAAAAATAAAACTAGTATAATCATTCAACAACCTAGCAACAAAAAGACAAACATTTCTTAAAATGTGGAATATCTGGCTTTGTGAAAGACTACAATTGAGTTCTTACCTCATGTTGATTCATACAGCTCTCTCCAGCAATCCTATGAACAGGTGCAACTACATCCATATAAATATTCACTCTTTCATAAGGTTTACAAAATGGTAACCTCAACAACCCTACACTTTCTTTAACATCAATAGATATTGCCGCTTCTCTTGGTACACCGTCCCTTTCTAGTGGAAACACTTGTATCGAACTTGCAGTTAAAGAATAAAACGTCAGACCTGACTTTGAGGTGATTTCCAATATGGAACCGTCTAGGATAACGCCCGGTCCATTTAGAAGAGTAACATGAAGGCGTTGCTTGCTACCAGTCAGTAAATAGTCTACTAAATAATCTGTTGTCCATGTGATTTTTGGAGGATCAGCTACCATAAAAAATGAACGAGAATCACGCGATAATGCCAATAATTTATAAAGTGTGATGTTGCCAACAATACAATTGATCCATTGCAGTACAAATCTACCTTCGTTGATTATCTACAAATAAAATAATATCGATTAAAATGAACGCATTTGAACAGGCTATCTGCTGTTTGAGGTGACCGACCGCACCACTATCATCACAAACATATCCCACCTCCGCCACCCCAAGAAATGGCCACTGTCAGTCTTTTTAAGAAGTGGGGGCTCAATGATGTGCCTAGGCTACTTATACTAGGTGATTATCTTTAATCCCGGTGGGCAAAAACCTGTTCAAAGTTCGCAGTAAAGATGCATTTTTTCCCGACTGGGATAGCAGTTTTCAGGAACATTGTTTTTAATAAAAAAGCAAGACACTGTCGATAGTAATAACCCAGTGGGCGAACCTGTTCTAGCATCTTTACTACGACCTTTGAAGAGATTTTTAGCCACTGGGAACCTGTACAAACTGTATTTGTTTGGCTATAAATGCTAACCTTAGCACAGAGCTTAATTTCGTTTTTTCCAGGTTTTAAAAGCAAATTCGGTTGCGATGTTAACATGCGATCAAGTATCTCGTCATCTTCTTGTTCCACAAACAAACTGCTCTCCTCCTGAAGACTTGCATTAGAATTTCTACAAAAAATAAGAATACGGAGTGAGTAGTTGCAAAACCACAAATCTCCTAAAAAATTAAACTTAAAAAAAGAAACGTACATCATACCTTATTGGACTTTATTTTCAATGGACTTAATGCGCTGAAAATATATTTTTGGGAGCAATACGTCCACCAAAAATAAAGTACGCCGAAATTAGACAGCTACTAAAAATAAATGAAAATCAAAATTTTAAAGAAAAAAACAAAAAAAACTTTCTTTCCTAAAAATGCCTGGTTGGATGTCGTCGAACGAAGAGGAGTCACATGAAGAAGATGGGGCTAACAAAAGCATCTTTTGCGCCACTGAGGGCTAAATAAACATTAACTTTACATATATGAAATAGATCCAAAAATTATTGCGTAGAAAATTAGTAGAAATAGGGAAGAGAATCCAAAGCAATATAACAATTTGCTGGTAAATTTGCAATAATGTCTGCCAAAAATTAAGTCCAAAGAAAATAACTATATAAAAACCTTTACCATGTAAAGAGTTTCCACATGTAAAATTAAAGATCAGCAACATTTAGAGTTTTGTTATCAATATCTATACATCTAATGAAATGAAATCAAGTTCGAAAGTAACCTGCCAAATTTAGCATTTGATACATTCAACAGAACTATTTTAAAAATTGGCAGGCCAGAGTAAAAATCCAAAACTCAATGACTTACCTCAAAGGTGTTGAAGTATGCACTGTTTTGCTCTCTTGTTCTTTGGAAGTAACATTGTCAGACACACTGCTGCTAGCTAAAGGTACAGCAGGAAGTTTGAATTCATTAGAATTGCTTTCAAGAGCATTTTCAGAAGTTGTTAATGATTCATTTTCATTTTCTATTGTTTTCGATCGAGATTTCGATTGATCTAATAACGAAGTTTTTCTATCGGCTAAGGGTTTTACGCCATCATCACCATTAGTTAATTTTTCTTCTTCGGTATCACCCATTGAGAACAATGTTTTCTTAGATGTCATGCTACTAATACTTTGTAAACTTTGTGAAGGGCTTATATTTCTTGGAGAACTACCAGAAAGTGAGCTTGAAGATGAGTCTGGTCTTAGTTCTTGACTTTCACTATTTAATACATTTCGATTTTTACTCCATGTACGTCTATGACTTTTTATTCTCTTTAGGAGATTACTAGGTGTTAATGGTTCTTTTGTACTTGTCTCCTTTGGTTTTTCTGTTGATGATAATGACACACTCATCCCATAGTCAGTCTGGTCAAATATTGACTTTCTCGGTGATATAGGTTCATCTGAAAAACTTCTAGGATTATTCAAATCACAATAACGTGAAAGAATATTCATCTGAGCACATGGTAAATCTTCAGTTAATTCGTTTTGTAAGGATAGAATTATAGTTACATTATCTCCTATGTGACCTTTGTTTTTAACCAAATCAATTTTCAAATCTAATATTTTTAAGACTGGGTCAGTACTTACAGTGGGTAAATTCAATGTTTCATTTTTTGATAATTTTAAAAATTCGCTTGTATAATGTTGCCTGGTAGCATATGGCAAACACTGTGCACAAGATAACAACGTCACTGAGTTTAAATATCTATCAAATAGTTCATGTTTTAACTGACAATCAGCTAATGGCATCAGTACGTCAGTATATAGAGTTTGCCATTTTTGTTGTTTATAGACACTCCATGCTTTCTCAAGCAGTGGCTCAGCATCTAAATACTGTCCATGTTGCAGATAGAATTTTGCTAAATCTATACCCACAAGCATTGCAAAGTGTGAGCGTTTAACATCAGTTAGTATTTGTAAACATTTATTTGTCAAATCTAAATAGAACTTTTTATATTCTTCTGCAGATTCGAGTGCTACTTGCAACTGTTTTGCTGGTGGTATGGATACACTTTCTTTTTTACTGCTTACTTTAAAATTACCAAAACCTGATTGTAATGTTTTACTTATTTCAATTTCTTTATTTGTTTGCACTCGGTTGAAATACAAACCAGTTACTTCGCCAATATATTGAACCTTTTGTCGAACGTAATCACACAGTTGTGCCATGGTTGAATTGAAAATATGATCCTTACTTTCGTATGATTCAAGTATTTGAAAGCATTGCAAACATGTTAAAATTACCCAACAAGCAATATTAATGTCAGATATTTCAATCTAAAATAGAAACGTTGATCATCAAAATACTTAGCAAATCAAGAGTATCATATCACAAAAAAACATGGCTTAAAATTGTTGTTTATAGTATCTGTAAAGGTAGATGTTAAAATACATATAACTTCTTACTTAGGAAAACTACTTTACATGTTTTGACGAGACAAAGTTTCGGACAAAATGAACTCCGAAACTTTTGTATGACGAAAACCTTTGGAATTTGACTCATTATGAGAAACGTGTGACAGCGAATATTTTTCTTTTTTACTTTCCACATTAAATGTATACAATAAAAAAAAATACATATTTTCAAGCTGCAATTCTATTGTTGACTATGATAGTAATACAATGGTCAACCTAGCGTACAAAAACTTGCTCAAAGTCCACAGTAAAGACACTAGAACAACATTGGCAACATTGCTCTAGATTCTTCACTGTGGACTTTAAACAAGATTTTGCCCATAAGGAATGTCTTCTTTTAAAATACCTTTAGTAGCTTTAATTCGTGAACAACTGAATGTAGAAATTCTAGTAGCCTGGAAGGTATTTCCCATTTCTTTTTATTCTTGATCAGCAATTTACATTGTCTTGCAAACAAATAATTACGGAATTCCAATAAAGAAATTTCTTCAGATTTTATAAGGTTTCGATAATGTTCAGTAGCACTCTTGTATAAAGTTACTCCATCACAACCACTTGGTGCTCGACAAAACATTTCCAACCATATGGGAAGATCTAAATAATAAATCATCAGCACAGTGTTCGAAATAAGAATACACAATGACTGTGGAGGGGAGATTTTCGAGCCTGAAGCAATGTTCAAAAATAGCTCCTCCACATTGCATTTTGCTTAGCTTCTCTATGGATTATATTCCACTGAACATATATTATTTATCATAAGATCAAATAAGTAGATTTTTGAGCATGTGTTCACTGAGTAGATACTTACCTTTTCCACTAGAGTTGATAATAAACTGTGAGAGTAATGCATCAACTTCATCATACTGTACAAGAGCATCCTCTTTCAACATTATGCTCTGATAAATCAAAGCTAATTCCTCCTAAAAAATAAATATGTGTTCATGATATTCTCTATACTTGATAGGTGGGGCCCAATTACATCTTCAGAGAGCTATAACATAAACTTTTGGTATTGACTGGTATATTTACAAGTTAAATTGTTATTTTTCAGCTGTACTGGTCTCTGACCTTATTCATTTTCCTTTTTCCAATTCTATAATCTGATGTTGAAATAGTCAAGCAACAGATGAATCCATGGGTAGTACCATAGTACTGCCATATCTTATTCAAATAATATGAAATAAGTTTTGTGTCTTATGAGAAAGCCAGAAGATAATCTAAACTATCAAAGCCTGCAAATTACTGTCAGATATCACCTGTAAATGAGCATTCTTAGGTGTAATTTCCAGCTGCATGGTTAAAAATAACAACACACACTCCTCCACTGGTGATGTCTGATACTTTATTTCAGGTTTGCCAAACCTTTAATTTTTTTTGAGGATGCGATAACATTCTCTATAGCTATTGGAATTGCATTATTTCTTGGTAACATCAAAAGTATGACATATGGAAATTTGTGAACTGACAAAAACTTACATGCACAGTAAAATAGCTAAGAAAAGGCCAGTCAGGGTTAGCATATCTTTCTCTCATCACTCTGATCCTATCTTCAAAACTATCAAGTTGTTGGCCAAATGATTGCAATAATAGATTTCGTAACTGTGTCAACAGACTTTCCCATGATTCTCCTGACTTGGTAAACAATGTTTCTTTATCTGGTTCCCAAAGTTGCAAGCACCTAAACAAATGACAGAAGACATGACACTGAAAGAAGAATTTAAAAAGATTTCAAAATTTTCTCCCTAAAATTAATGCTAGCAATAAAAACAAAATCACTGTAAAGGAGTAACTTTTAGCATAGTTTCAGGCTTTAATGCTAAACTCACTCATGCACAGATTATTTACTCTTGACCAATTGCCAAACTCTATTTTAAATATCTAAAAATAAATCCATAGGGAAGATATTTTGAGTAGAACAAACAAAAACAAGAAGTTTGCTAAAAATATAAATAATATGTTCATAATACTCATTTTAAGAAAGAATCACTAAAAAGAATTATTATAATTTGGCAGAAAGAATCTTAGGAAGGAGGGAAGGTTCTTTGGTTTAGTTACAGTACGTTTTCTGAGGAACTCTACATCAAGATCAAGGCACTATATTTTACGTGGAAAATTATGTTTTATTTTTTTATTCTTCCGAGGTATACTTCGAATTTTTACTTGATGCACTTGATGTTCCCACCAACCAACACTTTCCTCTTAATAAAGAAAGTTGTACAATATGCAGAGAGTAATATATATGCAGGATGATTTAATCACATCGTTGAAATATTTTCTTACTCGTAGCTGTAATTTGTTTATTAGTAAAGCACTTATGCGGGTTATAAACTCCAAAAACGATATCGATACAGATATAGTGATGTGTCTTTAATGAAACAAATACTTTATTTTAACTTCTGCCGTTAACATGTTAATTAAAGAAATATTCGCTCGTAATAAAAAAACTTGTACAAAATCTGTATTTTATAGCTGTAGCTGATCTATTGACCGGTTTAATCTCAGATACTACATCAAAGGAGATTAAGGTGTTACAATGTCAATTGGTTAAATTCGTTTACTTCACTATGGATTGTTTTTATTTAATGGTGCATCTATTCTTACGATGTCATTGCTATGCATAGATCGGGTAATTGCATTGTTTAAAAGATTAGCAATGTTTTCTATTATTTGCTGCGATAATCCCAGTGAGAAAAAAGTGTATATTTCATTAGACAAGTGGAAAAATCGTAATCACATTTTATCTTTTACTGGCGTCTCATTGTACAATTGAATGTTTATTTTAAGAAGGAACATCATTTTATATTTTAAATTTATAATTGATCAATTATTAATAAGTTTCTCAGAAAAATAGAACATTTTATCTTTAACTTGTACGTTTCTCAGAAATAATCTTGCTAGTGATTTGAACTATATTGTAAGTTGGAAGATACTTGCGTTTCTCAGTGTTTGTTTATAAACTCGAGATGAATCTTGAATCTTTCAAGCCATGTGCAGGCCGCTGTTAATGATAAAATACTCACTGGTAGTTTCTTTTTCAATATAAAACACTGTAATTAGCAAGTGGCTGCCTTTATTCTTGTATAGTATAATAGTAAACAACTGTCACACAATCCTTCCCGAAACCTCAAAGAGGGTTATCCTTGTTTAACAAATCGAAAAGCAAGGTAATCCTTCGTTCAAGGCACAAAATGAATTGTACAAGATGGAATCAATATCCAGGTGTGACAAAAGCTATATACCGTATATGCCTGATTAAGTGCCGCTTCTGAATAAGCACCACATTTTTTGCAAAAGGTTTAAAACAAGCACCAATTTTTTTTATTACTGCAGGGCTTATTACTGCTAAATTTGAAAGACGCTAATAGGTAGAATTCTTAAAATGAGCACCGCTTCCGAATAAGTACCGCTCTCGAATAACCACCGCACCAAAAATTCCAAAAATTAAATATATGCCGCGGCTCTTGATTGGACAATTACGGTTATATTATATCGTTTTTTGTAGAGATTAATTTTAAGAAGCGATTCTTAGCGAGGCAACCATGTGCAAAGTCCAAGGAAAGAACAGAAACGAACAGACAAAAAAAGAACGAAAGAAAAAACCTGAACTGTTTAACTAGCTTGTCAAGACATTAGAATCTGCCTGTAGGATAAATCATCACATAAATCAATCAAGATTCGAGGCAATATGGCTTCAAATTTTCCGAGAATTAAACCCATTTTATATAACTAGCATCTCGATGTGAAAAACTATAACTTTTCCCTAGGTACTTCAATGTCTCGGGAAAAGTATGTAAAGTTACTCTAAAAACGTACCTATAATGCAGTAAAAATTTAATATGAATGACCAGACATCCAGTGGTCAAAATAAGTGTAAATAATCACTGTGGAGGAGGGATATTTAAGCTATGCTAAGAAACCCTTCTCCACAGTGATTTTTCACTCTTATTTCAACCACCGACAGCAAGTATCCCATAATGGTTAGCACTTTGCAAGATGGTTTCACAAAATAAGTGATTTCAAACAATTTCAAACGGACAACAAAAATACCTTTCTTGGGACTTTTGACCAAATTCAGTTTTGATTTTATCATAAACAGAAGTACGAGGCAGTTGGATTTTTGGTTTTGGTTTCCCTGACTTTGAATTTTCCTGATACATAACATGCACAATAAGCCAATCAGATGTGGCTGTATCTTGAAGTTGTTTTTGCCATCGCAATAAATGATTCCTAACTTTAGATTTGTAAGTATCATTATCCTGAAAAATAAAGGGATTGAAGAGTACATTACAATAAAATATAATTGACCTGCAGTTGTCAATGTAATACTGGTATTTGAAATAAGAGCAAATAATCACTGCTTCAGGCAATGCTGAAAAGTCTCCTCCACAGTGAAAATTTGCTCCTATTTCAAACCCTGTAAAACCATAGTAAAAATGTATATGATAAAAACTTCAAATAAACATAACATTTTCTCTGCAAATAATTGTCTGGAATAAAGTAGATGAATAATTTTATTAGAAAGAAATATGAAAATATTTTTGCAGGTCATGACTATGACTTCAGGCTTTAAAATCTGCATAGAAGAGTACAAAGTTAGGAAATTAGGACCCTCCTCCACAGATAATATGCTAAAGCAATAAAGTAATATTCTTACCAAACAAGATGTCCAAAATATATGTAACAATGGCTTTGAACCCAAACTTGTAGCTGAATCAAGAGAATTTGATAGCTGCTGAGGATCAAATTTTAAAAAATTTGCTTGCAAAACAACTTGTTTTGATGGACGACCATATGATCTGAAATAAATACAAACAGATAGCTACAAAATATCTAGAGTATTTTCTCATTTTTGTCTTCTAAATAAGTGCTTATCTCCTCAATTTCCTCCTTCCCTCCCATAAAAAAAGAAACAACATCAAAGGCATGGTATTGAAAGTAGCCCACTAAACCAAGTGAAAGTTAAACCTAAGTAAATAAATATGATTTACATACACACATTATACAGTGTTTGAAATATGTCTATATTTAAAGATGATTGAGTTTCAGGTCAAATAAACAATTGGAACACAATTTCCATGGTAAAATTATGTCAGGTCACTGTGAAGGAGAATAGTAAAATTTATAATCAAGGATAAACACTTAAATTTTACATAGCATTAGGATTTCATGTCTTTATTAAGTTGATGAAGTTTCAGGTCAAATAAACAATTGAAACAACGTTATCAAGGTCAGATTATGTCAAGTCACTGTGGAGGAGAGTAGTGAAATTTCAAATCATAGCCTAGAGCAATGCCCAAAAATCACTCCTCCACAGTGGATATGACACACATTATACATAATAGCATTATGCACACACCAAGTAAAACATAGGGAATAGTATTAGTTGTGCTTTTAAAGACTTTGTATATAGTACAGGCTACATTTAGAGTACATATATAATATAGTACCGTAAACATATAAGCCCACCCCTTTCACTAACGCAAAAGTCAGGCCATGTATATTGTCATCATATTTCTAATTGGAATAGTGAGTAATTAATTATATTATAAAAATGTATACTCATGATGGTAATTAAATGGCCCTTAAGTGAATACACACTAATACACATTAATATTTATTTCAAAATTGAAAAAGGAAGCTTCCAAAAATTCAAAATGGAGACTTTAATTCTTGGAATGTTCAAAATTATTTTTTATATTTTTTATTATCTCAAAAAACTAAGAAAAGAGCTTCTTCAAAATACAACAAAAAAGATTCATAGTCAAAGTCTCGTAGAAAAGTCCACTTCTCCCTTATCGTTTTAGCATGTTATTTGGGTGAATGTGGTCCAGTCCTCATAGAATTCAAATTCTCGAATATGGTGGATATGAATTGCATACACATTCTATACATCATACATCATTTGATATTTAGCATTATATACCATGTATACTATG
Organism: Neoturris breviconis; assembly: GCA_032360805.1. Lineage (NCBI taxonomy): Eukaryota > Metazoa > Cnidaria > Hydrozoa > Anthoathecata > Pandeidae > Neoturris > Neoturris breviconis. The sequence goes on from JAULBZ010002155.1 coordinate 15,989, forward strand.
TATACAGAGTTCGAATTAGCGGTTCGCAATTTGCGAGTCGAGGCTAATACTTTGCGAATCATATTCATCACATATAATAATAATTTGCAAATCCAAACCTTTCTACTCCAAGCATTATTCTTATTCTCAATTAAGGAATGGTATGAAAAACACATTAAAAATAAGTTTGAACTCCTCCATAGTTGTGTTTTTTAAATGTTTATTTCACTATTGTAAAGGAAACATACTAAAGCTTTCAATGCTCAATCAAGTGTTGCATAAAATCCAGCTGGTGTAATCATAATGAAATATGCATGTGTTGCAATAGCCTTAAAAAACAATCTTTGAAGGCAAAGATGAAGAAGAGCAGTTTCGTAGCCGTTTGGTTTTCAAAGTAAAATACAGCTTTATTCTGTTCAATTTTGCATGAGAAATAAGCGCCCCCTCAAACCTTTACAATAGTGAAATAAACATTTAAAAACACAACTATGGAGGAGTTCAAACTTATTTTTAATGTGTTTTTCATACCATTCGTTTTAAATACTGTAAGTGACCCCTCTAAAACTGTCTGTTTTATTAAGCACCTTGGACGCTAAAATGAGGAAATATCGTAAGACTTTAATGTAGGTATTTTTCTTCATTTAATATAGTTACTTTTCCAAAGATCTTATATTTTATGATCGATGTCCTCCATACCTTAGATCAAAATAAACAAAATATTATCTCTAAACATGACTACTGCTGAGTTAATGATTTTCTATTATTATTATTTTTAATCTAAAGGAATATAGTTTGCAGGCACTATTTTAGTATGCACCCCCTTCCTAAGATTTAGGAAGGGAGCGTGTGGGGGGGGGGGAGAGTTTTAAAAATCTTTGATTAGGGGGGAGGTACCATTAGCTGAAGTTTTAGGTGGGGGTTGACTTATTTAGGGGGGGTGCAACATATTGTTGTTACATTATGAGTTTCAGTTAATACCCAAGAGAAAAATCTAATTTGTTAGCAACCTCCACAAACTTTAAAGAACTATATAACATTTTTTATAATCACTTTGAAACAATAACATATCTATCACTTAAAATTAATCATATTAATCATGTTGCACACTATGACTATATAAATAAAGTGGCAAAATGATAACAGTGATTATTTACTCTTATTTTGACCGTAGCATAACATATTTTTTTGGTCGTACAATTTCTGATTATTACCTCTTCCATTCTATAGCAGCAGAAGGCAATCTTCTTTCAACTTCACTTGATAACACTTTATAAAGCTTTTCTTCACCTGAATCTGTAACATTAAAAAAGAAGCTCAAACAAAAATAACAAATAAGGGACACTTGATCACCATATGTATATCAACATGAGCTGTTGTACAATAACATTGTTGTATTCTCCGAATTTTAGCAAAATATATTATCCCCATTTTTTCTCATTTTTCTTTCAAGCAATAATATCATTCCAAAACACACATCCAAATGCTAAAGTATATATTCTGTCAAATAGAAAATAATCGGTTGTTGTAAACCGAATATACCCAGAATCAGTTAAAGTGACATCTGGTGTGTCCCATCGGTTGTTACATCCTTTTGCAGGTGATAAAAGCGATCACAAACACCTCAGACACTAATCTCAACATAATCTATGTCTGGACAAACTCAAACAATATGAAACTGAATAGTAAGTTTGAAGTTCTACGCTATGGTCCAAACAAAGAAATGCCTATAAAACCCCTGATGGTTTAGTAATAGAATCAAAGTGTGAGACAAGAGACCTTGGTGTTTATCTTGTCCACAAATTGCACTTTCAAATCACATATAACTCAAATAATAAACACTGGAAAAGAGGGACAGAGTGGCTTTTTTATACGTTTTAAATTTGAATAGCTGCAGTGAATCATTGATAAATTGACCGACATATTTGTTACCCCCAATGCTACGTAATTGTTACCCCATTTTGAAGGAGAAGCTTTAGCGTATCACTATCTAACCCCCAGACACTTTTAACTCCATGACAGTTTGTTTATCATCTGTTTTCTCGCTGTAGGTCAGCGCTAAGCTTTTGAAAGTTCTGTATGCCTCTTCACTACTATCCACAAAATCACTAACCTAACTTAATTTGCAAATAACTTATTTAAAAGTTTAAAAAAACGTGACAGAATCACCCAATGCTGAAATTAAGAAACAAACTGGGAGGTGGACATTTAATTGTCAGTCTTAAGGAATCATGCTTCGAATCAGTAAAAAAAGTAGGTACAAAGTAAAGTAAGTACCATTTAGAGAGAGAGGTCACCCTGCCCTCTGGAACCGAAACGTCACCCTTTTATAAATATTTGAAATATTTTAGAACTACTGCACGCGCATGCATGCATGCAGTGACATCCCTAATGTGAATTCACATTTTTGATAGAGAAGTCACTGCATTGTTCCATAAAGGGCGACATTTCTAAGCTGTTCCATAAAGGGAGACCCCTCTCAAACTAGATGCGATTTTCCAAACACACACAAGTGAAGTGTACGTGCACGCGAGAGTGCTCCTGACAGTGATAAAATAAAGTGTTACTCACTTGTAATGGCTGCTTTGAAATCCATTTTTTAGGCCACAATTCGGCTTACACTAACAAAAACGTTTCACTAAGACGGAGGGGAGACATTAACTGATTAATATTATTTTTAAAAACGAAACTCTCCCATATGTTACTACCTTTCTGTGCGGCAGCCATTTTCTACATTCCCAGAACTGTTCCGTAAATTCGAGTTCTGTAAACTATCATGAAAGTACGTATATCTCCATCTCTTTAAAAAATTATTTCATATTTAAACTGAAGAAAATAAATCCATAGAAATTCTACTTACTTTCAAGACCCATAAAATTAATTTTCCCAATCAAGCAGAAAGAAGATCTGATAAATTTTCGCTATACGAATCTAAAAGATTTGTCATAACTCATAAATAGTATCTAAGATGGAGAAGGCGAAAAGTAAATAAACAAACATGGCGCATACCAATGAGATCGGCGCTACGAAATGGTAGTGTTTCGGCATAATCATCATATTTATATCTATATATATCTATGCATATATACACATATCATATATATATATACATATATGCATACCATATGTATATATATATACATATATGGACATATATAGACATATCGTACATACATGTACATTGTGTACCTACATGTACATTGTGTACCTACCTGTACATTGTGTACCTACCTGTACATTGTGTACCTATATGTACATTGTGTACCAACCGGTACATTGTGTACATACCTGTACATTGTGTACCTACCTGTACATTGTGTACCTACCTGTACATTGTGTACCTACCTGTACATTGTGTACCTACATGTACATTGTGTACCTACATGTACATTGTGTACCTACATGTACATTGTGTACCTACCTGTACATTGTGTACCTACCTGTACATTGTGTACCTATATGTACATTGTGTACCAACCGGTACATTGTGTACATACCTGTACATTGTGTACCTACCTGTACATTGTGTACCTACCTGTACATTGTGTACCTACCTGTACATTGTGTACCTAC